>VZRJ01002527.1:0-23077 GCA_013397565.1 Ptilonorhynchus violaceus | reverse complement strand
CGGTGTGCGGTAGCCGGCGGGAGAGGAGCAGGGCTGCGCCTTCCCTGCTAATCCCACCAGCGCAAGTGGTAGCGCAGGCACTCGCACATCCAGCGCCTTAAGATGGGGGTAAAGAGTTGGAGGCAGACTCTTCTGAGATAGCAACAGATTTATTGCCCGGGGATCCGAGGCAGAAGAGCTCCGAGCACAGGGGTGCACAGGATTATATACAGAACTAAACAGGGGCGGAGAGAACACCACGGACCAGTAACACAAGGGCAAGAGGGAGGAGAGAAAGGCGGGACTACAGTACACAAACCAATAGGGGTAGGTGAGGGGAGGAGCAGGGGGACAGGGCCAATGAGGCACCGAGTGAGGGAGAACTCTCCAGAACATAACCATATACAGAACATAGATTGACAGGACTAAACCGAACAGGGGAATGTACCAAAACAGGGCTTGGAGGGGCAGAGACCTTCCTCACCATTACAACCGAGGGGGAGACTTTAGGTGGCTGGCCCATTCTCAGGCCGAGCCACCACCACAAGGACTGAGGTGGAGATTGCTGGAGAATCTTGCTCTTCTTTGTTTGCCCAGTGATGCCAAAGTTACAATTAGTGGCACATTACAGTAACAGGAGACATCTGACAGAACAGCTGATCACTCTTAAGTAACAACACAAGAAGCTTGAGCTAAATTCCCTGACCTGATCTGAACCCTTATACCACTGTGTGAGGGTAGTGGGTAGTGGAGCAGCAAAGCCCCTAGCTCCAGGGAAACCAGCAGGAGAGGCTCTGGCCCTACTGCCACTGGAGCACTCTGCATAGGAGTCTCTGAGGAGCTTGTGCCCTACTGTTTCTGCCCACAGAGAGCAAATGGTGCCTTCGGAACTGTTGCTAGTCAAGCCCTGGCAAAGTCCGAAACAGCTTTAATCTTTGGGCTTGGGGCACAAATGGAACTGGTCTCAGAAGGCAGAAAGTCGTAATGGAGTCCTTGACAGCTCCTTGCTTCTTGCTTCAGTACAAATACTCCTGTCTCTTGACTTTAAAACACACTGACATGAGATGATCTGCTTAAAGTGTCACATATTTCTCCTGGCAACCGTGGTGTGCAACCAGCCAAGTGCTTTTCTTCTGGCTATTTCTCATTGCTGAAAATCTGCAGGGGGAGTAATTAGAAAAAAAAAAGTCAACACAAATGATGTTTAAGGCCCGTGCTAAGAGCTCAGTCGTCCCATCTGCTTAAGAAAATCATCCCTCTAGTAAATTCATTTTTAATTTGAAGAAGAACTCTGGTTTAGTCACACCACAGTCATTTTTAATTATGTTATTGAGACTGTGTTGGGTTTTTCTTGCCCTTCTAGGCTGATGTTCTGTTTCCTCATCAGTGCTGACTGTCCTAGACTCTTCGTTAGCAAGACACGGACTCAAAACACAATATGGGATGCAGACCCACTACCTTTTTTTAATGCAGGGTGGGGTTTTTTCCTAAAAATAAACTCATCTACTTTTCTCATTTCCCAACTGTTACACAGAGGCACTTTTAGCATCTGTTGGTATTAGGAATCTACGAATACAAGTATCTGGGGTACTAAACAAGGAAAGAGTTTTTCCCTTCCTCCTTTGAAATAGATGGGAATAAAAAGAATATTTGAAAGAAAACAGTAAGGGAAGGGATGCTGCATATGTATGTATAAATTTTCTTCTAAATAAATATGGCAATTAATCAGTTAGATATACATTAACGCTAATGTACTTTAAGAAAAAATAGAAGTGATACCTACCAAACTCCTGCAGTCTCAACAGATATTTAGAACCCACAAGGCATTTGGCATGGGTGCTTATTGGAAAAAAAATTCACAAATGGAGAAATTTTAAGTGTTCTCTTGCCTATCTTCAGCTTTAGTGTTCTGTGTGGATTAAAGTGTTTTACATGGACAGCCTATTTGCACTAAGTTTTTGATTATTAGATGGTCACCAGTAGCATTTATACAGGGAGCTCTCTCCTATTGCAGTCCAAAAATTGCCCTCCAGCACAATGACAACCTGCTCTGCAATAAAGTCTGCTTCATGGGAATGTATCTCTTCAGTATGACTGATGATCCCTCTGTGTAACAGGATGTTTCCATTGAAGTGCTATGGGAAATGCAATAGAAGACAATCAAAAGTGTCTGGATTTAAGAGATTAGTGGGGACAAGGAGAGAATCTAAATCTCAGATTCAGTGATTCCTTTCAATTTATCACATAATTTCATAGTCATTTCCTGCCTGGCTGTTGTTGTTTTCCAGCTACTACCTTGTGCTGCTTTGCCAATGGCTGCAAAAGTGCAGAGGTTTGTGAGATGGTACTTAACTTCTTCACAAGAGAAAGGACTCTAGCTTTGCATATCAACCATTGCAGAACTAAGATTGTTCTTAATGTCATGATCAGCAGCATCTGCCCCACAGGCAGCTGCAGCAGTGAAAGAGCAGAATGCTGAGGAGCTTTTTGCTATTGATTTGTCTTCCTTGACAACACTTTATCTCAGTTTAGTTAGTAGGAAGAGTTACAGGCTGAAGGTGTCAAATAACATTGTAAACTGTGATCTACTTTTTCTCCCTTCATTATCACTTTCTGTCTCCACTGGTTGAATTAAAAAGAAATTGCCATCTTGCTCAGTTTTCTTAAAGTGTGTTTATAGATTCCTAGTCAGAAGAAAGACTCTTTATTTAACCTTGATTTGGAGCCTGGAAAATAATTTAATTTTAAGGATTTTTAAACTGAGACAGGATGCTAAAGAAAGGTGCAGTTGAAGGACTGTGAAGTATTACAGTTCTAGGACAAGACTCCAGACTGTTGAACAGTCCTTTGTGCAGTGGATAGCTTTATCCAAGAAAAAAAAGGGAGAGAATCTCACCAAGGTTTCACAAGCACTACATAGATTTTCTATACAGTTGTGACACATGAGCAAAGTTGCCTTAAGGTACTTTTTGTAAGAGAAGAACTGATTTTATTATCTTAAGCCTCAACCTTAAGGTTGTGATATTTTCTTTATATTTTGCATTGTGTTTCAGGAAATACCTTGTGACTATGGTTATGAACATAAAATTAATAATTCATTATATACTATGGAGCATCATGATTTTTAATAAAACTTGAAGCTTATTTATGCAAGGGAAATATGCTTTCATATAGTGGGATGTGTGTTCCACTGGAAGGTTTTAATAAAATATTACTAAAAACAAGCAGATCATATTTCAACAAAGCTAGTACTTTATATAGAAGTGCAAACAAGATCTTATCACTGTAGATCATTTGCAGAAGTGCAGGCAAGAGAAACAACAATATAAGAAGAGCACACTAGCCAAGATTTTAAAAATATATTTATTACCTAGAAGCATAAGTGCTCATACCTTTGCCCTTGTAGTTTAAAGTCAAGTACTACTATGCACTTACTATTTCTCTGCTTTCCTGGCCTTGTCTGGGTTGAACCCCACTTTGTTCTGTGCATTCAGAGCTGCTGTGCTCCTTACCTTACACTGAGATCTGTGGAGAAAGGGAATTGTGAATCATTGGGACCAGAAAGCAGAGTTATGAGATTTTGGTACAGAAAATAACCTCCAGATCACAACAATATTCTGCCTCATCAGTTCCAGTGTCAGGATGAGGCTCTGCTTACTCTGCTTCTACTTCAGAGAGGCTCAACAATCCTGGCCTTCTTAATCTGACAGGAGTTTTCTAAACAAACCTTCTTATCCTGTGTGACCCCTCAAAGAGATTGATAAAGACCCTCTGCTTATAGGCTATGCTTGGTTCAAAGCCCATGGGAAGAATGACAAGCAAAAAAACCTAGATTTGTTTTCTTACTTTGCATGATATTGAACACAAAATATTTCCCTATAGCTTGGAAATGCTACGTCTGTAGACTTCCCAGTTTTGGAAGAACATGGAAGAGGTTACTTCCATGATGGTTGACCTGTTTGGTTTTTTTTTATTTAATTGCTGATCAAAGGGTCCAACAGTTTGAAAGGGACTGGACTAGACAGTGGCTAGATTTTCTGACTAAAAGCTGAGCAACAAGACAGAAGGACATGAACTACCAGAGCAGAATATGATCTATAGCATTAAAAAGATTATTGGAACATGACAGGAGAGCTATTGTGGTCATAAAGCATGCATGGAAGAGGTGCTGCTTTGGAAACAGAGGAACGGAAGCTAAAGCAGCAGGTTAACACATACATTTATAGGAGGGCTATTAAGAGTTAGGAAGGAAAGCACGGTCTTTGTAACTGAAGCAAGCATCAAGCTTCCCATTGTGTATCTTTAGAATATGTTAAACATTACCCATGAAAATGTTCATGCCTTGTAAAAATGATGATTTTGGATTTTGCAAGAGGAAGAAGTGTTCAGAGTTAGACAAGTAGAATGAAATTATGAAACTTTTAGCAGTATGGCTTCATCTTTTCCTCTGTTAGCAAGACTAGCACCAAAGCTCTGCAACTAATTTTAGTATTCATACTTTTACTATTCAAACTTGAATAAAGTGAAGAGAGAAATTTGACAAAAAATTGAATGCTTTTTAGTCTGGAGAAGTCATTTATAAGGAAAGCCTAAAGGCTTTAGTAAACAACCTTTGAGATGTACCTTTCTAGTCTATACATATGTTTCTGTGTGATCAGAACACAGAGAATATGTCTGCCAATTCCACCTTTTTCATTTTATCTTATAATTATTTTTAAAATTATTTCATGTAGAAGGTTGAGTTGATCTTCCCTTACTCAGATCATTATATAGCCACTGCAAAACAGTTATTACAAGACCATTTATAAATCTTTCTTCTTAGAATAGAAAAACATAAAATAATATGCAATAACCAAAATTAAAAATTCAACTGACATATATTAGAAATGTAGGACAATTTTTGGGCTTTTTTTCATAATGAGGGTAACTATCCATTGGAAATCTTAAGATATAAGGAACACTGAATTATTATTGAGTAGCTCTACAACAGACGTACTGTACCACAACTGAAAATCTGGGGGCTTGAAGCAGAAACCTGTGTCCATTGTGATGCAGAAAGTTATGTTAAATTATTACAATATTTCCTCATGTCTCTGTTTCTGTATCTGTGGACCATGACAGCAGGCACAACAGAACCCTATGGACCCCTTCAGGGATGATGACCTATTTACCAATAGTGCTTACTGGGAATTTTCACAAAGGAAAAGCAGACCTGTAGAGTACTTCTGTCCATTCTTTCTTATGAGAAACTGCAGGTATGTTGATGGTAGTTGCTGCTTTTCTCTCTATTCTGGGGAAAAATCCTTTTTTTTTTTTTCTTTCTTTTTAACATGAGGAAGGTTATTTCCTCTATGAAAAGAGTCCTTTCAAACACTTAAATCAGAACCACAAGGACCACTGGTGTGTAAGTGAGAAGGAAAGAAATAATACAGGAAAGATAGTGCTAAGAAGAAAAGGTAGGAGTCAGAACTCCTAGGTTTAGGTAAGGACTCCAAAGAGAAAATGTGGGGGAAAAAGTCTGTAACAAAAAATGACAGAAGTCCTTACATTCGCAATAACACAAGGAGCAGTTGCCAATTGGCTCAAGATAATTTTTTATAGAATCTAAAAACTGCCAATAATAAAAATCAGTAGAGTTCTAGTTGCCTGTTAAAAAATTATATCAATACAGTAAATGAACTCCTAAATGCATGGAGATGCCTTTTTTTTCCCCCCTCCTTTTCAGGGTTATAAAAATAGCTGCTCAAAATCAGCATTCATTGCTCTGGCTCACAGATGCATTCTTTGCTGTTGTAACTATAACCAGCTGCTTGACTAAAATTGACACTGATTTATTAATTTACCAGATCAGAGGAAGGTCAGTAATAACTTGTCCCCTTCCTCCTTAGTATTATCTTCAAGTTTACAGTCAGGTCTCACAGAGATTTTCACTACATTAACTATACATTATGGTGTTGGTAAGAAATCCATTTGAGTGTGCAAGAGATTTTCCCCTCATTACTGTTGGATCAGGCTGAGCTGGACTTTGCAGAAATGTCATTTGGCATCTGTCCATACCATAAGCCATACTGTGCTCTATTCTGTGAAAGTATTCTAAATGTTCCTTGAGCACAGGAATGTCTAAATCCACAGAATGTATCTAAGAAAGAACATTTTCTGGAAATATTTTGTGGATGGAAATAGAGGAAACAAATAAAATTTTCTCTATCTGTAGATTTCACAAAAAGAATTAATGAAGACCCTCCTTGTGTTATAATATGATCACTTTCCCAGTATTTAAATACTCAGCCATACAATTGGCTAAATGTAGCTAAACACATCTTTATCATTCTTTAAACAACAAAATTGTTGATGAACATGTAGAGCAAATCACTCACCTGCTAAAATGTGTGGCATTTACTATGAGGTGTTGATGTTACATGCCAGGATGTGCAAGAAATGCTGTCATGGAATGTAGGTGTGCATTTCTGTAACATGACCAGACATACACCGGCTACCCGATGACAGAAACAAACGTTTTGTTCTCATTGTGAATGTGCCAAGTAATGAGAAAAGGGCTGTAGGACCTTTGGGGAAAAAAAGTGGCAAGTAACTTGGCTCCCAGAACAATTAATTTGCTCCATGATTTCCTCTTGAACCACAGTAGATGGTCTCAGGAAAAAAAAATAGCATGTTGGCTGAGATAGTGAATTCTTGCAAAAATAGATTTATTTCAGAAGCTCCAGGTTGGACAGTCCTCTGCTTACAATGATCCAGGAACATCCATACTATAGAGAACAATAATAAACACAAAGATTGCTATGTTTGTGGAGCTAAATATGTGGCAAGTGTCTAGTGAATACAACATCTTCCCAGAAGCTAAAAGTAATAATGCTGATACACAAAGGAGTTCTAGACAGAGATGGCAAAAGAGACAGAAGACAAATACAACATTCTTTCTGCAATATCTTGCAGGTAACAGCAACAGCATCTTGAGTGGATACCACACAAAACAGTGGTAATCCCTCCATGTGTATTTCTTCCGAATTCATATTGAGTTTTTCAAAACTTTTCAGCTCAGGACATTAACAAACATTGGTACCACAGCTATAACTCTTCAGCAGGTGAGGATACCTTGACTTGGATCTTTCCTCAATGTGTAAGTCTCATCTGCACACCTGTAACATCTTCATTGGCAATTAGCTCATACTTTGAGGGAATACATTTAAAAATACTTTCTGCAAAATCTGCAAGCAGTTTCTTAAACACTATCACTGGACATGCACCATGAGCATGCCGTATTAGCATGCCATGATTTTGCCAGCTTTTCATGACTCCTTTTGGTTTGTGTGTTGGTACAACCATAACAGATTATTCTATAAATATGACTAATTCAAGAGCTCATTATTCTACAAACAAGCTCAGTGTAGTTCTCCATTGGTAGAGTATACTGAAGGTGCAGCTCTGCCTTTCATGAGGATTCGTTTGGCTGTTGGATCCAGCTGAAATAACACTGATCGTTTTTTAGAAGCTTACAGTTTTTAAGGAAACACTAGAAAAAATTCAGTGGCAAGATTTCTTAGTTACTCTTTGCTTATGACAGATGTCAAGAAAGCAGTTTCCCATCAGAACAAATGATTAATAGGATAATTTAGGCTGGGAATGACAGCTAGCCAGTCCCACTCAAAGCAGAGTGGTCTCTAAGGTTTACATCATACTCCCCAGGATCTTGTTCAATTTTGATTTATTGTGTTAAGAAATAGAGATTGATACTTAATTAGCCTATTGTAATATATCCTTCTGATAACTGATATACCAATAAGAATCAATCCTTCTGCAAGGAATCCACAGAAAATATTCACCTCACATTTATGACAGTGTTCATGTCCACACCACTCACAATTTTTAAAAATGAGGCAATGGAATGTGTCCCTTCAGAGATGATCTTAGTTAACTTCCATTTCATTTTGATGTGCACTTATTACCATTGTAACGAGCATTTCAGAGATCCTCAGGACTCCTTGGATATGATAACAGTTCTTTACTCCATTGTCAAGGATGCCCACAAATGAGAATCTTTGAAATAATATGCTTCAGACTGTCAACATTTGATGACCAACCTAAAGCACTGCAGTTTTTCCTTTTGCAGAAAGAGCATTTATAATTTTTAAATCTCTATATGGACTGCTATATGGTCTGACTAGAAATCTGGACAACTGACCTTGCCTGTTAATGTTGTTAAAAGTTGAGCTCCTTATTGTATCAACAACAATCATCATTCTAATCATGAAAACCAACATTTAGATTATTGCTGTAATAAGATTTTTCTTAGAGTGCAGTGATTCTGATTCAGCAGCCTTTTCCTAAACAATTACAAATGATAAATTTGGCTCAAGTAAAGGTGGTGCTGAAAACCAAAAATGAGAAAATTATGCAACTTGTCATTGAGAAAATCACCAGTTACAATGCTCAGTGATGCAGAGCAACCAAGCAATATAAGCAGCGATGTCCTTATCAGATTGTAAGTGTGAAATTGAAATCTCTAAACACTGATAGATAGGGCAGACATGAAATGTGTCTTTGGCAAGGCTATGACTTCATCCTATGGCCCTTACCTGTAGTACCTGATTTGCCTATCTTATTAGCAATTATCTTGCTCACGGAGAAGGCAGAGGACAGTCTGTTGTTTGCTTTAAGATAATGTAATAGTCTTTCTGAATAAGAATCTCTAATGCAGGCTGATTAACATCAGCCTATCCCATGACTGCCATCTTAGATAGCAAGTGGGCGGGCACAGTAATTTAGATTCTGCAGGGGCAACTGTTTCATCTCAAGTCTGTAAAGTCACGCTCAAATCATTCTGTACTGGTTTTAGGAGTGGCTCCAGAAGTTCTGCTGCTTGTCGGCATCAGCATGTAAACTTTGTCACCAGAAATCTGAGGGCATAGTTGAGAAGCACAGTTGCTGAGGTCTTGAGTATACTAATAGGTCTTGACCAACCTAATTTAGGGCTTCTATTCCCACTTGGCACTGACAGGGGCCAGGAACCCCATTTCAGCCTTACTCTGGGCCTTCAGTGCCAAACTAAGTCATAGGAGTGCCTGTCCTCGGTTCAGCCACTGTGTTGGTCCTGACCCTGATCTGCAGAATGACTTCCTGGATCACCATGGCCCTGCCTGTTGATCACTGGACTGTGTCTGACACTGGCTATGATTGCTGGACCTGATTCTGACCCTGACCTGTCAATTGTGACTCCCTGGCTTGATCTTGGACCTGCCTTGTCACCACAAACTTGCCTGGCGATCTGGACTCTTGACTGAGCCTGGCTCCATGTCTGGGGCTGAGATGTGCGGTGAAGGACATACAACACTGTAGTAACAAGCAGTTCCAGATCTTACATACATGAAACATGAAAACATTATACATGAAATGTACATGAAACATGAAACAGCACCAAACAAAAAAATTATCAAATAATTTCTACATCAAGCCCATCACTTCCATTTGAGTTATGACAGACATTTTTAATGCAGATGACCAGTTGTGATTTAAAACCTTCAGCTGAATCCTCTGCTTTCCTAAGTAAAATATTTCTGTGGTTACTGCTGTTATTGTTATGGGCTTATTAGGTACATCTCTGTTCCCCTAGTGAATGTAGCTGGTGTGAACTCTCAACTACTGGATCTTATTATGACCTTTTGTTTTGGCAGAGTAAAGGAATGATGATTATAAAAACTGGCTTCCTTGTGTGAGCATCTGTAGGTGGTGGTCAAGTCACCTTTTAATCTTCTTTTAGATAAAGTAAACAGATCCATTTTCTTTAGTGCCTCAGTATAAAACCAACAATACTGCTCTTGATTGTTCTAAGGAATTTATAATATAAATTAAATGGATGATAATAATAATAATATAATGAACACTTACAGCTGGTCAGAAGGTCAGAGGAAAGGGGTGGAAAGTTATCAGCAGAAAGAAAGTAGTGTCTAGGAAAAGGCTTATTTTTAAAATTTCATTTCTGAGCCTCTGATTTGGTTTCACAATTTTCTAAGGGTAGTTTCATGTTGTGATAAAGTTATGTCTCTTATCTCACATTATATTTCACTTTTAATCAGGTTTGGGCAAAGGAAGAAACAGTGGTATATAAAAAGGAAAAGGAAGTGAATTCAGTGGGAGTATTTGAAGGATGTTTGTTTCTTTGTCTTCACATATCTCTCATAACTTTCACCACCATTCCTGAGATTGTGTATAATTCAGCACACCATTTTCTACAGTAAGAAGACAGGTTTTTCCAGACCATATTAGATTACCTAATACATCTGATGCCAGAAAGCACTCATGAGTAGTGACCAGTCCTAAATATTTTAAAAGAAAGTGGAAAAAAAGTCCAATCTGGAGTAATGACTGTGGCATAAAATATCCTCAAGGAAAGAGATGCAGCTGTATGCCAAATCAAGGCCCAGTAAATGCTTCTCAGTAAGAGCTGAATTCTGAATATGCAATTTGATGCATCTTGAAAAGAGCATATTTCAGGACAATTGCTGAAAACTGGCCCCACTCTGAGCAATGTTTTTAAAACATCCAAAATAACTAATCAAACTGGAACAACTTGATCTGTTCTTTTTAATTGTCTGAACGTTTGAAATGTAGACATGGTTCTTAGCTATCCTCTACATGCTTCTTAAAACACACCTATTAAATGACATTTAGCAGAGTTGGCCATGATTTGTTTACATTTACTGTAAAGGCCTTCCTGGGATTTTCTGTGAAATCTGTCTTACCATTCTTTCCTTTATGGTGAGAAATTTAACAGCTCCCAGGATTATGAAAACAGAAGGATTTTGCTGAGTTATATCATATTCAAATGATAATGGAATAATTTCAATTCAAGTGAGTAAATTTTTTTCATCTGTACCATCACAGACAGTCATTAATTACAATTAAATAAAGAATACCATGGGTAACTTCACTGATTTGTCAAAAAAAGCAGTTTTCAGGACAGGATACCATGATAGATTACTGTTTTAAATTGTGATTCCGGCAAAATGAGTTTTTGCAGGAAAATCAGATCAGAAAAAAACCCACTAGGAGTCTGATTAAGTACCTTAATTTCCTAGTTGTATCCTTCAGCAGGATGAAAGCACTTACAATGTCCTCTTACGTTCTTGCCTACTTAAATTTCTCTCAGGTTTTTACATTACAGCAAGAAATAATTTCAGTTTAGTTCAGGTTACTGTTGAGTTACTTCTTAACTGTTTTTTTTAAATGTTGTTGGGATCAGTTAGATATCTGTGAGACAACCCACACAAAAGATGATTTAATTTTTTTCCTTCTCCTAAGGAATTCAGTAAAAATGAGGTTTTGGGAGGATCAGAAAACTAACAAAAAAGAATACTACCTTACTGTTCTTATTGAAAAATAGCAATATAGGTGTGTCCTTTTCTTTTGGCTAAACAAATACAAGGCAGTTTGAGGTAAATACAGAGCCTTATTTTCTCAGACACTTACTTAAGACAATTAAAAATTTTCAGAAAACAAGTCAAGGTATTCTAGCAAATACATTGATGTAACTGAAATAAAAAACATCTTTAGAAGGAGCTTATACTTCTACTACTACAATACTCTTTGAACACTGCATGAGTCTCCAGAGAGAACTGTTATTAGCCTCAATTTACAGACAGTTAGTTATATGACAGCATAAAGACTTGGAGTAATCTGCAAGAAGCTCACATTCTAGACAACTCTCTGAGTTTAGTTTCTTATTAGCTAAGTATAATTTCTCCTTGACTGGTATTTTATTTTATTCCCTTTGACTGGTTCTTTAGAGATGCATAGCCTTTTCCCTTCCCTAAGATCAGAGATTTAATTTGGGATTTTTGAATTTGAGCTGAAGACATCACACAAACATTTGGAACTGAATTCATCATTTCCCAGCATGGATTTCTAAGTGCAGGGTGAGTCTTACTCTTATAGAACCTTTAATGAAAGCATTTGCTGGTCAGTTTTTTGGGGGAAGGTAATATAATTTCAAACTCAAAAAGTAAGAACAGTAAACCATGTGACTTCAGTCTTGTAGTCATTAATTTTCTTCTGATGTTAATTCTATCAGTGGAAACAAGCTTTGCTCTTTCACCTGTATCAGCAGCTGCTGTTTAATAGTGGATACATCTGATTTTTTCAGAGGCATATTTAATACAAAAGCTTTACAGAGGTTCAAAAGGAAAGAAGCTATTTTTTGGCCTAAAGTTATTTTTATCTCCCTTACTATTAGCTAGAAAACTCTATGAAAACACATTTAAGCAAAGTTAGTATTGCTCCTCTTTTTTTCTAGAGGAGCATGTCATTCTAGCATTGTGTATCATTGTCTCAGGGTGAAGCTGAACTGTGTTTAATTTGCTTCTGAGACTGAAAAAGAAGCGAGTACTTCTATTGTGTTCCTGATAAGAGTCTAGAGCTGGCTGTGAAATGATAAACCAAGGGAGAGTAGTTCAGTGGGTTGATTGGAAAATTGGACAGAGTATTTTCAGGAGGGAAATGATACGTCTTCTTTAACGGGTCGTATCAGCTTGTGAACACTGGTTAAATGGAAGGTACAGTAATTCACACACTTCTATCCGAGGTGTGATTGTATTGGGCGCCTTCCAGAAGGCATTGTGTCTGAGCAGTGAGTTATCCTGAGCAGACCACATCTGCTCTGCTGGGCACTGCCCTCCAGGTCAGAGCAGCCCACATGTCTGCACAAGTGGCTGCTGCAAGGGACTCTGCTGGGGTGCCCCATGCCAGCCTCTGCTGTGCACCAGGAGTGTTAGCACAGGCATAGCACTCCAACCTGTCAGGAAAAGTATATGTCTCTGGTTTTTATAGAAAATGAAATGGATTCTGGCATGGGACAGAGGAGGAACTGTACATAAGTGGGTGCACTGCACAGTGGGAAAATCCATCTGGGATTTGTCTGATGTGACATTAGAAAGCAGGGTTCTCAGCATCTGAAGGAATTTAAGATTTATCTGTTATCAATATTCCTCTTTTTATTCAGTCTTACTAAACCAAGTATTCTATTACACCATCTCTTTTGGGGCCTCTCTTACTGAGATTCAGAAAGAATGCTGCACTGTCTCTTTCTTTCTCCCACCACCTCTGCCCTCCCCTCCACCAGTGCAGAACAATACTGAAGCTGACAACATCCTGCTCCTTCACTATTTTGGGTTCTGAAAAGGTTTGTCAGGTGGTCATCAGTCGGTAAGAAAGAATTGCTAAGAGATCTTGAACCAGCCCAGAGTTTAGACTGAAACGAAAGGGTGCGTGAGTGTAGGAAAGATGGCAGAAAGAAACTGTGGTGTGTGGAGGGAAGCCAGTGCTGAGTTTAGGGAATGGGACAGTAAGGGGGCTGCTCAGGTGAGAAGAAGTTGTAAGAGTTGGTATGCATTGATCATTTAATTTAATGCTTTTTTCAATGGAATGGTGTTGCAGCCTAGTAAATCTGATTTTTGCCATTACCACTAAAAGGCTTTGGGGTTTCTGCTGATTGACAGTGTAGGGTTCAGGATTTCTTGGGGCTTGCCTTTGCCTGAGCAGGTAATACCCTGTAGAGCAGCGGCTGACTAGTGCCCAGCTAGTTGTGAGCTTAATTTCTGAGAGTTTTGTATATGATAAAAGTTTGAAAAACACCTGTAGTTACTGTGTAACAAAAATAGTCCTGAATGTTAACTGTGGCTGCAGGGAAGCCTCTCTGTGACTTTCTAACTTCGGTTGGGAACCTGTGAAATGAAAGAGCACAAAACCAGACTGTGTTAAGAAAATATTTCAAAAAGCTACTCCTAAAGGTTCACAGACATGAATGCAGTGCTTCTGATGGTTATTGGATTGATCAAAGCCCTCTTTATGCAGGCTAAAATTTGTTGCTTTGTACCTCTTAGCTCCTACTTAAGGCTCTTAGGGCATATGAGGAATAAGTGCCATACAAAGCCTCTACTGGCCTTCTGCAAAAGGATAATTTTTAATAATAACATTGAAATAAGTCCTTCCTGAGCTCAGTTCATCCTACTTGCATCCCTTCTTGGCACTGTATCCTTCAATCTCCTTCATGAAAGTGTCCTGTGTCTCTAGCACTCATTTATGTTATTTGCTTCAATGACCTTACTTGACAACTTACTCCAAGTGTTTACTGCTCTTTGAACAAAGTAGTTCTGCCTGAATTCAGGTGCAGTTAAGCGATAATAGTATTGCTGCTCTGTTTTATGAGGCAATAAGGTGGTTCAGCTGAGTAGTTTATCCCAACAAGGGAACCAGAATATTGCAAAGTAAAACACTCGCATAGCTCTTTGGCTGCAAAATATGTTTGTAACCAAACACTTTAAACAAGGAGCAGCTTATTCAAGGCTACATCACAATTTACAAGTACTTCCCTGTTGTACTTAGGCAGACACCTCACAAATAGCATGTGTCACTGAGCTGTTTGGTTCAGCAGAACTGCTCAATCTGCAGCACTGACTGGACAAGTGTATCTGGATCTTCTTGATCCATTACACTAGGTCAAAATGTCACTAAAGGAGCTTAAAATATTTATCCCGGTCTTATTACTCTGAAGGAGAGGAGAAACATCTCAGACAATTCATGATAAGGAAGGGATCCAGAAGGGATATTGAAACTACAGTTGTGCAAAAGGGGAGAGGAATCTCCTCACACACCTTGTCAACCATGCTTATGTAAAAACCTATAAATAGCACAGGGTGAAGGTGAAAGCAAAAGGGAACTGCATCATTTCTATCAAAATTTTTTAAATGGTGTCTGATACCAATATGCCATTCAGTACCTATAAAACACCAAATTATTTGTGAAAACACCATGTTGCTGTATCAGAAGGGAAAACCTATGGACTTATCATGTTAATAGGATGCAGGAATCCTTTTCAGCTTTTGTTTCAGATGCCAAACAGCTTACACATATTTTTAAACCCAAACCATGATGGGTATGGATGTCCTCTTTGCATTTGAAAATAAGGGACAAGGTACTTTGAGTTTCAATGTGTAGTATGACTTTGCTGAATGAAGATGTGTAACTTCTAGGTCACCATGCAAGAGACTCTATCATGACTGCTTCAAATTAAATTAGGAATGTCATTTTATCAGGATATTTGCAAACTTTAAACGGAAATTATAAAGCACTTAGTGAAATCTGAATTGATTTAGGTTTTACTTCACTTTTTAGCTTAACGAGAAGTTTCAGTCCACTTTTCTCCTACTACAACGAGAAAAGGTTTCACCCTATATTCCTAGACACCAATAACTGTAATAACAGTTTTTCATTTGGTTTTGTTCAGAAGGCAATTCTGATAAATCTAGTAAACACCAGTGAGTATTTTATTAAAGTGTCAGGAAGCAAAAATCAATGAAGGAGATAATTCTGCTCACATGTCCACTTTCTGTCACTTTTATTTAGAACCCCAATTAATTTAATGATTATAATATTGATTGCTAACTTTTGAAATGTCGTATTAGCCTTTTCAGTTCACACGGTGTATTTAATCAGAAAAAATTTTAACTGTTGAGAAAAGCAACAGAGAATAAATTAGAAGATGAATCATCAGTTGCAGAATTTTGTGACATTTCATTATAAAATCCATACTTAGACTCAACTAAGCTGGTAACAAGGTTTATTATAAATTCAAAATCTAAGCTAAAATTTTTAACTGACCCTGGGATAATAAGTTTTCATTCTGAAGCCACGTAAAACACTGGATTTTGGAAGACCTGCAGAGTTTATTCACCTGGGCACCATGCTGTTCAGCTGTTTGAGTTGTTTTCTGAGCTTCACTTCTAAAGTTGCAGCGGGAATGGATGATGTAGGTTGAACAGTTTTAATTAAAAATTAACATCAGTAGTCACAGCACGTGTTTATTTCTGTTGGAGGGCATAGACACAGCTAAAAAATGAAGTGGAATTAGAATTTTAAAAAGTGCAATAACCCATTATGACTACATGTACTTTGCTTACAGGAAGTCAGGTTGAATTTGTACTGATTGAGGATTCTGTAGGTCCTCTGTAACTGTTTGAAGCCTAAGCAAACTCAGAAGAAAAGGTGTCAAGCAAGATAATTCAGGTCCCGAACCATGTGTGAGAGTAAGGGACAGTGCCTTTTTGTATCCTGAAGTTAGAAACACTTTTTTAAAATATTGACTTTGCCATGATTATATCATGTCAAAGAGCCTTAATGAGTCTTGTTTATTACACCGTAGTCATGAACTATATTGAAGTTTGAAAGAATGCTGTGCTCAGTTCAGACTGATTAACAGTCTGATTATTCAGACTGATTATCAGTCAATGTTAAACTATTAAAAATGTTTTCGCTTATAACTCCCACCAGCACCTTTGCTAATCCAAGTCCCAAAGGTTATTCTCAGATCTAATATTATTGCAACATATTGACCTATTTGTCAGAGTCCATAACAGGGTGAGTGATCAGGGCTATTGAAATGAACTACATGTCTCTTTGCAGACCGGACTTTATTCTACAGTGTCTGGAGTAGTAATACAGATAAATTTCCTAGTGCTAATTGAAACCTATATTGCCTATTTTAAAGAGAGAGAAAGACTGAAGACAGGCTAATGGTCAAAAGGACAAACCTGATCCAATTTAAATTTTATTACTATTACTCTTCTAGTAGCAATACAAACTACATCCAGACGTTGCTTTAATCCAGTGGGAAAACAAATAGAAAACTGTCCACAAGGTCAATAGTGGCTGGATAAGTTTGACTTTTCAATCATTGTATACAATTTCTATTTAAGGTCTTACATGAAGGTTAAGAAAGCGATTGGGAGTAGTCATCTTGGTTTTTCAAAGAGAAATCCTGCCTGACCAATTTGATAGCCTTAGAGAATGACCTGACTGGCTTTGTGGAGGAGGTGTGAGCAGGGGTTACTCTTTACCTTGACTTTGGTAATGCATTCGACACTGTACACTACAGCATTCACATAGGCAAACCTATGAAGTACACCTTCTGAAGTACAGGGTAGGTTAACAAGTTAGGTTGACTGAGAAATGATTTTTTAACACTACTCTGAAAGAATCAGTAGCACAAAGTAAAGTCGGGGATCCATATAGTATCCAGTAGTGTTTAGCACGGTCACTATTGACCTGTGTGGTGGGACAAAATGCACACCCAGGACGTTTGCTGAAAGCACAAAACTGGGAGGAGTGGATGACATAGCAGGGTGTTGTGCTGCCTTTCAGGAAGGTCTATACAGGCTAGAGCATTGGGCTGACAGGAATCACCTCAAGTTTAACAAAGAAATGCAGAATGCTATATCTGGGAAGCAGGACTAAACTTATACACCAGTACATGCTGGGGTCTGACCAGTTGGAAAGTAGATTGGCAGAGATGGACCTGCAGGTTCTTTTACAACAAATTGAACACAAGCCAGCAGTGCATCCTGCGTGTTGTGGCAAAGACCAATAACACCCTGAGCTGTATCAGTAGGAAAAATGCCAGCAGTTTGAAGGAGGTGATCCCTCTGTTCTACTCATTACTGGAGGGGCCATATAAGGAGTGCTGGGTCCAGTTCTAGATGTCTGTAATGAACTTGACTTAGTGACCATTGTATATCAAGGAGTTAGTGAACCACATAACATTTAACCTGAGTCTTCCCAGGCCTGTGCTGTGCTGCATGTCCAGTGTAGTCTTCAGACCTGTGCATTTTTTCACACCCTCCAGGTCATTAGTGACTATTTTGAATAGTATTACCTTCAGTGCAATGCAACACTGTGCTGCACAAACCCCTGGCTGCAGGACAAACTCATCCAGCTCATTACAACAGAGGATGTTCCAGGCAGCTTCTGCCTGGTACCAGCAATTATGTCACTTGTGTGTACTTGCCTTTATCTATGAGAGCAGCAAGAAGTTGCCACATGAACATCCTTTCTGTTTGACACTAAGAATGATGAATAGAGCTATTTTCTTGAAGGAAAAAAAATCTATAATAACTTGAGAGACCAAGTGGGGAGAACCTCTTCAATGGAAAGGGGTCTGCACAGCGTGCAGTGTATGGATCAGGGGCCCATTTTATGCTACACCACTTGCAGCTCCAGCATCTGAAGGTACGTAGGGTTATCTGTACTCTTCTCTCCTTGTAGTGTTAGTGTGGCGGTAGTTCGGAGAAGGGGCTCGACCCAGCCCCAGTGGTGGGTGGTCTCTAGAGTGTGAACTACCCCCGTCACTCTTAAGGTTCCTCCCCCAGGGGAGTGGTGTTAAACCCCGCCCAGGTTGTCACATATATGGTTATGGTTCCAGAAATTTCTTTTGACTTGCATCCCCCATTGGTCCTTTCCCTTAACTCCCTCCCTCCTCTTTACCCCATTGGTCCATCTTCGTTACTCTGCCCCCTGACCCTCAGATGATTGGTCTGTATGTTCTCTCCGCCCCTCGACAACCCTATAACTGCCCTGCCCCTCAGAGCCATATTGTCTTTTGTCCCTGACCCACCACTATTAAAGTGGCTTTATACGGAAGACCCGTTTCGACCTCTTTATTTCCGTGGGCTGCAACTCTCACCTGACCAGAGGGCTGTTGGGACCGACGCTTGAGGCGGCCCTATTCTAGGGACGCTTTTGGAAGGTCGCAACAGCTACCAACTCTCGTTGTGGCAGTTGGCGACCGAACAGGGACCTCGCGGGAGGTTTCTGAAAGCGTCCCTAGCGAGAGGTCACTCCGCTAGGAGGTTCGCTTCGGCACAGCCAACGCTCCTTGGAACACTCCACGTTCTAGTGGACTACCCCAAGGAGAGGATCAGCAGCCTCCAACAAGAAGAGGTCGATCCACCACGGAAAACCAATCCGAGAGCCTTATTTGACCCATTCGGAAAAGGGTGAGTGAAAAGCGTGCACAAGAGGGTCGCCCTTAGTTTTTTGTTCCGCGTTTCCTCTCGGGTGTGGGTGAGGGTTTTTGAGGGCAGATATGGGTGCCAGGCTAACCCGCCCTCAGCGAAACGTGTATCTCCAAATTAAGAATGCCCTTTTGGGGAAAAATTTTGATTTCTCTGAAAAGAAACTTAAGGCTTTTGTTAGGTGGATTTTTTATTAATTTTGCGGAGGTTTCGGTTGAGCAAATTAAGTCGTTTCAGTTTTGGGATCGTGTGGGGGAAAGGTTAACAGAATGTAAAGATAGGGGAGATAAAGGGGTTTTGAAGTTCTTTTCGTTGTTACCATTAATTTATATTTCGGTTCAAGATATGGGGAGTAGTTCGGGGAATGTTAATAATCCCTTGGTTTTGTCGTCCTCCCTCCCCAATCCTTCACCTCTCTCCCAAATGCAGGCTGAGCTGGCAGCTGGAGCTTGCCAGTCGGCACGGGGTTGTCACCAACTCCCCGCCGCCTCTCAGCCCAGCCTGATCTCTTCTCTGGGGGAGAAGGCACTGCTCCCTCAGAGCTCTACCCTAACCCTCATTCCATCCCCTCAACCCTCAGTTTTGTCTACCCCCATAGGAAGAATGGAACAAAATGGCGCTGGCCGCGTGGCCGGTTCCGCCATCTTGTCGTCCTTTTCATTGGACGGGACACAAAATAGTGCCATGAGTCACCTGCCACTCACTTCCCTCGCACCTGCTCCAACTCCGCCCATAGCGTCGTTGGGTGTAACTTCGTCGGGCCCCTCCCTCACGTCAATCACGTCACCATTGGGTCCCTCCCCTTCCACCGGGTACCACCCCCGCGACTCGGCTCCTCCCACTTCCGTGGAAAGCTCCGCCCCTGGGAACTTCCCGACATCCGGTTCCCACGGTTGTGAGGCCGGAAGTAGGCGGAGACTGGCCCGGAAGTCGGCCATTTTGGCCCAGTCAAGGCCTACTACACTCATGGCCTTGCCGGAGGAGTCCGATAGCGATGTTGAAGATTATTGGAGGGATCTGCAGAGGGAGGCAACATCGGATGGGGAGTGGGAATTGGCAAATAAAATAACAGCCGCACCTGTGACTTACCGGAGGGGTGGTCACCCTACATGGGCCCCCCTCCCATACGCTCACCTAAAGGAGCTATGTAAAGTAGCTAAGACGCATGGCAGGGATTCCCCTTATTTTAAAAATCTTCTTAATGCCACACTAGCAGCCAACATCATGACCCCCCATGACATCCGTAATCTGTTCTCCTGTCTCCTTACCCCAGCGGAGTTTCTCCTCTGGGAAAGGAGCTGGAAGCGGGCTTTAAGAGATCTGTTAGCCCGATACAGGGGGGAAGATGAGACTACTCATCTAACGATGGAACACCTTAGTGGCGAGAGGAATTATGAAAGACCACAGGAACAAGCTGATGCCCTGCCAGAGGGGGTGTTACAAGATATAAAGGCTGCAGCAGAGAGAGCTTTTCTGCTTACACCCTCTGACACGACACCGGCACAAACCTTTTCAAATGTTAAACAGGGGGTAGAGGAATCATTCATACAATTCGTAGATAGACTGAAGGATTGTATAGAAAAGCAGGTGGAAAACAAAGAAGCACAGAAGGCCCTGCTTATGGTCATAGCCAAATCCAATGCTAATGAGACTTGTAAGAAAATTCTATCTACTCTACCTCTTGATCCTCCCCCCACACTGGATACAATGCTTGAAGCGTGCACCACCAAGGCCTCGCAAAGTGCGGTTAGTTATTGCCCAGGTGGTCGCCAAAGAAGTAGCCGTAGTCATGGCTGTTAACATCAATAACGCCAGGTGTTTCAACTGCGGGGAGTTTGGACATTTTATGAAGGACTGTCCACAGAATAGACTGATCCCCAATAACAGACTTTCGGAGATTTATCCTCCAGATCACAGGAACAGCAGAGGATGGCAGGGTCCGTGTCTTCCACATCAACAACAACAAAAAAACAAGAGATGGAGCGCGTGGCAGCCACGCGTGAAGACACAAAATCTGAGGCCGCCAGCTCCCGGGACCCCTGCCACTCTCCGCTTGAAGAAGATCTAGAGCCCCTGGAGGAAGAGGTACCTCAAAAACATCAAGCAGGTACTAATCTAACGTTATGCCTGGCAATAACAGTGGACTTCACAGACTCTGAAACGTATGAACTGCCCACGGATTTTAGAAATCCGTGTAAAACACCGAGGCACATTCTAATATATAAAGACTCAGTCCTGGCCTCTCACCATATAAAGGTGATCTGAGGCCCTAAAAAAGTTTCACCAGACATGACATTACATCTAACCATGTGTTGCATGGCGCCTCCCTTCCAGGCCATCAAAGGAACTCCAGTGGCACATGCCCTGGTTCTACCTGAAGGGTGGGACCCAAACAAACCAGTAGAGAATATATACTGGGCAGAAGTTGTGGGCCCTAACAAGCCATTGTTGGAGTGCCGACTCAGAAGTGATCGGTCTGAGTGTTGTCTTGCAGGGATGGTTGACACCGGAGCGGACGTCACCATCATCGCCCGCTCCGAGTGGCCCAGCGGTTGGAAACTGAAATCGGCAGGCGGACGCTTATCAGGGATTGGAGGAACCACCAGTTCCATGAGGAGTGTAAAGCCGATCGTCATGGAAGGACCTGAGGGTAAGGTAGCGACGATCAGGCCATTCATCGTCGCGGCTGGCCTCACGCTTTGGGGCAGGGATCTGCTTTCTCAATGGGGCACCCGACTTGAAATTCCGGCTACCCCATCTCGGGATTTCTAGTCGGGGCCACTGTGAGGCGCGCCACCCCACGCTTAAATTGGACATCAAATTCACCAGTGTGGGTTGACCAGCGGCCCCTATCTAAAGAAAAATTGAGCGCGCTCCATGCCCTAGTGGAGGAGCAGCTGGCCAAAGGACACATCGTCCCTACCAACAGCCCATGGAACTCGCCTGTCTTTGTCCTGCGCAAGCCGGGCAGGGACAGGTGGAGGCTCCTCCACGACCTCAGAAAAATCAATGAGGTCATGGAGGAAATGGGTCCCCTACAGCCAGGCCTTCCCTCACCTTCCATGCTGCCACGCGATTGGCCTCTGGTGGTAGTCGATCTAAAGGACTGCTTTTTTAGCATCCCCCTCCATCCTCAGGATGCACCTCGCTTCGCCTTTTCAGTACCATCCCTGAATAGGCAAGCTCCCCTCAGGCGGTACCACTGGTGAGTTCTCCCTCAGGGGATGAAAAATTCGCCAACAATTTGCCAGTGGTACGTGGCCCACATTCTCTCTCCCATTAGGAGGAAATTTCCAAAAGCAGTTATCCTCCATTATATGGATGACATACTACTCTGTGCAGCCAGTAAGGACTATTTGGACAGACTGTTTAATAAAACCGTTGAGACTTTTGCAGAAGAAGGATTTATTATCTCTGAAGAAAAGATCCAGAGGACTAGCCCATGGGCTTACTTGGGACATTCAATCAGAGAGCGGACTATCACGCCTCAACATTTGGCCATAAAGAACAACCCAAAGACACTCAGGGAGCTCCAGGAACTCTGTGGTACCATCAACTGGGTGTGGCCCCTCCTCGGAATTACTACAGAAGACCTTGCACCTCTTTTTTCACTTTTAACCGGCAACGAGGATCTGGACGTGCCCCGCTCCCTGACACAACAGGCCAAAGATGCAATTGTCAAGGTCCAGGAGGCGATATCATCCCGCCAAGCCCACCGGGTAAATCCCCTTCTTCAGTTTGAATTAGTCCTGTTGGGTAAGTCACCACATATTTTTGCCTTGATTTACCAATGGGACCCAGAATTAAAGGATCCACTTCTTATAATCGAGTGGATCTTTCTTCCACACCAGCCGAAAAAGACCCTCACCACGCCGCAGGAGATTATGGCGCAGCTGATTATTAAGGCTAGGGCACGCCTCCGCATCCTTGCGGGGTGCGATTTCTCGTGCATAAGAATGCAATTGGGCACTATTGGTTATGTCGAGCACTGGCTCCAAACCAATGAAGACCTCCAGTTCGCCCTGGACAACTACTCAGGCCAAATTTCGATACACAGACAAAGTCACAAATTACTTAATTCGGACCTTAATTTGGCTCCAAATTTTATGCAAAGCCAGACCCCGGTTAAAGGCCTCACTGTCTTCACCGATGGCTCGGGGAGTTCCCGAAAAGCCGCTATGGCATGGAAGAACCCCCAGACTCAGATGTGGGTCACTGAGAGCAGGTTGAGGGTTCCCCTC
>VZRJ01002514.1:0-86860 GCA_013397565.1 Ptilonorhynchus violaceus | reverse complement strand
TAGCCGGTTCAGCATTAAAGGTCTCCAATCCCTGCGATCCCGGTTTTATTATTTTAATTAAGGAATTCGGACTTTGTATCTTCCAAATTAATTTTCTTTTAATAAATTACTTTTAATTAAGACCAGGAGTTGTCCATATTCCTGACATCACCATGTGGTATTTGGGAAAACAAAGACAATATATCAGGCTCTTCCATCTTAAATTCCACCCCTCAGTCTGAAAAAACCAAACCAAACCAAAACCCCTCAAAAACTCCCCAGAAAGCAAGGACAAAACCAGAACTTTGAAAGCTAGCTTGTCCAAACAAGGAGTTGTGCTGCTGAAACGCTGCCTTTATGCCACCTGACAGGACTCTGGTCCACTGCAGCTCTCCGGTGGCAGCTGTGGCAGCTCTGTCAGTGACATTCCTGGAAGCGGTGGCTGCAGTAACAGTGTCTCTGGCTGTGGTGGCTCCAGCAGTGGTGGCTGTGATTGTGGTGTGACAGTGCTGAGCAGTAACATGGTCCTGACCCATGGTCCCGCACACCCTCTCCACACACCCACACCTTTGCAAGCCCAGCAAAAAGGGTAAACTTTCTGTTTCTGGCCGTGGCTTTTTTTTCCTGCTGAAACCATGCCCCTCAGCGAGGATGTGAGTAGTATCAAAGAGACAGTGCTGAAAATTCCAACCACTTGTCTCTCTACCCAGGACATCCACCTTTTCTTTTTTATTATTCCTTAAATTATCTTTACATCAGATCTCTTATTTATAGCACTCTAAAAGCAGAGATTGAGAGGAAATATCTATTACTTCATTCCCAAATGACTAACTGGATATTTTTCTTACCTTTAAGCTGGCAGGCTTTAGGTAGGCTGCATGAAAGGGTACGAAAGGGTACTTCATATAAAAGGAGACCATAAAAATTGTTTTAGGTTAAACTAAGACATAAAACAAACCTCATTTTCAGGATACCATGTAAACCCAAAGTTCTGCAGTATTTAAATCTCTCTCTGGCTTTAATTTAAAAAAAAAAAGTAAATGGTGACTACATTTTCCCTCAGACTCCAGACTGTACTGATCTAAATGGAGATTCAATCTGTCAGCTTCAGATCCTTGCAATATCCTTCCTCTCTTCTATATTTATACTCTGTTTCATTGAGCATCTTTGAGTCCCTGGCTCAGTAAGGGTTTTAGACAGCAGATTCAGAGGAGGTAGTAGTTGTAAGAAAACTTGTAGGACTTCAGACTTCTCTACAGAGGGTAGGTGTAAATAATATAAAGGAAAGCCTAGAACAGGAGTTGCTGTACTAGGCATGAGCTCTCCTTTTGCCCACTCTCAGTCGAGAACCTGGGGATGTTTTGTATAAGTATCACCATATCCACGAGGTTGCTTTTGAATGCGGTCACTGAGTGTGTTTATTTTTGCCTTTGTTTAAAGTGACACAGAGACAGCTTAAAATGACAATTGCGATAATTACATTCTATGGAAGTACCTCAGAGCCTCTTGTCTCTGAACATTAGCCTAGGTCCTTAAGCTGTATGGGTTTTGCTTAATTGCTACCAAAATATCATTTCCATCCTCAAAGCCATTGATGGGGCCAATGCATGAGTTAGCCCTCCACGGAGAGGTTGCTGTTACTGGAGGTACTGCAGAGATTCTTAAGCAGTGCGGGGGAGTATCAAAGCCCTTGGTACAACAGTCAGTCTTGAGAGCCGGGGCTGAGACTGGTCCCACTGTGGACAGGAGACCACAAAATCTTGCATGCCTTGGCTTGCTTAGCATGTCTAGTGTGACACAGGGTTTTTTTGGTTTTCACAGGATAGATGGTTCCCCTCCTCCTCACCTTGGAGACAGGGCTCACCTGCTGGAAGAGCAATTATCCAGTCAGGAGAGGACCATGGCTTTCCTCCTCCGTCAGGTTTTCTAAATCAAAAATGACATTGTCTCCTGCCTCGAGGGAAGCAAAGGTTATTAGCACAGGGAGACTGATACCTGATTGCTGAAAAACCACATCCAAACCATCACAAGTGTTGTTAGAAAGCTCAGCCAGCACATTGAAGTAACACATATTGAGGAGCATTTCCCTTGCTTTACTGGTGCAACTCTACCCCATGGTCTATCCAGCGCTAATACTGGCTTCAGCAGCAGAAAAGTACTCACCATGGCCACTATGTTTTAGTTAAATTCTGATTTTTTTCTTGTATAGTGGCACTTGCAGTTACTTATGAAAACAGAGGGGAGGGGACTAAGGAAACCAAAGGAGAAAAAAGTGATATAAAATGAAAAGCAGATTAATGAGTTTTGGTCGTGTTTTCGTTCAAAGGCTTAGATTCTATTTGCTTTCAGTTTTGTTGAGCATGGAGATTGAGCTCAAGGGAAATATAGATAGTGGAGGATATTTTATTCAAGGGAAATAGTGAGCTGTATTTCCATCTAATGTATAACACCAAGACTCAAGTTTGGGTTTACTTCTTACTTTTCCTTATGCGGATATTCTAAACTATACAAACTTCTGCATAATCAAAAATTGTGGAAACTCTTCACAAATCTCAGTACAGACTGCAATGAAGGTTCAGGTTCATCTTTTATTTAAACTGACTGATGGTTCTATGCTGGAGATGCGTAATGGGTTGCCCTTCTTCTGGCTAAAGACCTTTAATTAGTTGTTATTATTTGTCAGCTTTATAGGTGACACTTACCAGCACCTGTTTCAGGCAAAGATGTAAAATACAAAAATATTCTGAAATAGAATTTCAGAGATTACTTTTTTGTCTTTGACGCATCAAATGTCTTACAAATGCCACTAACTTCATCACACAATTGGTTTTCTGTGTACTTAAAGAAATAATTGATTTTCTATACATTTATCTCAAGAAGTATGCAATCATGGCTCACCTGAAATTAACCTGAGTTAAAATTAGGGTCTGTGTAAATTTCATACTGATTTTATTTTTAAGACTTTGACATTATGGTAGTAAGTAATGCTATAAACCCACTTACTTATTTCAAACTATCCAGTTCCTCTAACACTATCCAGATCAAGTATCTGCAGTACGGCTTTACTAGAAATATGCTGTAAGCATCTAAAGCTAATCTCTTCCTTTGGTTGTAAATTACACTTCTCTAGGTCCTAATCTCAGGTGTGTGTTTGTTTAGTGTTTTGTGGTTGTGCAGATTTGGTATGAGCACTGACAGCACAGCAAACAGTGAAGTGAGGCATGTCAGTCAAAGCCTCTAAAAAATTAGTAGAGATTTGGAGAATTGCTTCTGACACATAGCAAATCAGAGTGGTTGAGCAATGTTCATTTCTCAAGCATTAAAATGAAAAGTTCCATCAGGAAATGTGATTCACTCATATTCTAAATCTTCCCCAAAGCAGGAAGAATATCCTTCAAAAAAGCCGGCATTGGAGAAAATGCTGGCATGCTGTTGCCACTAAGAATGAAACTGAGCCTGAACTAAACACACTCCTCTGCCAGAGCCAGAAAAATGTCCCAGCTGTCACTGCATCAGGGACATCAAAGCGATTAGTGTCAGGTGGAAAATCATAGAATGGTTGTGGATGGAAGGGGTCTTAAAGATCAGACCTTTGATAAAGACATCCTTCATTATCCCAAGAGAGGGCTGCAAACTGCAAGAGAAAAACATTGCTACTAAAAGCCTTGGCGTAGCAGAGAGATGTGCCTGGAATTGCTTTTGAGTACACCCATAAGATAATCGTGTCTCAGTTGAGAATCTGTGCACAGATTCAGGGTGACCATCAATCACAAGCAGGATGGCTCCATTTTGCCCAGGGGTGGTGAGCTCCGGGAGAGGAGTGCTGCCATGAGTCCAGGGATCTAGACAGAGAAGGAGAATTTTGATTTCTGTCAATAAACAGGAGGCAGCTGCTTTCCATCCTAATGAATGACTGTGTCTTGTACTGCTTTTGACAGCAAGGAATTGGTGGTCCCATTCTGTGCCTCTGTCTTCACGGATTTGTGGCATAAGTGTTAAATACACTGCCAAAAATACACTTGAGTTGTGAAGTACGTGCCACCCTTTGAGAACATTATTTTCTGATGCAGAACAAAAATGGGAATGCCCAGTATACTCAGTATTTTGGTTAACCCTACTCTGTGTGCAAGGGGGGTGAGGAATAGGTGCATAAATGACAGATTTTTAATTACATTTTACTCCAGAATTATTACAGCTTTCTCCATCACCTGTGCCCCAGTTTTGGTGGATGCTGAATTGTCTCCTTTAGCTGGAAGAGTGGGACTTGCACAACTCTGCCGTAACCTGGCCAGACTGTCCCTGTGCCCTCCCACAGTTCCAGTCATGGTACAAGCGTGTGGGACGAACAAACCCATGAGCAACAACTCTTGCAAACTTTAGGCATTTACAGTTGAAATTTTCCTTCGTACTTGTCCTTTTCTATATTATTTTTTTAAAAATCACTCAGTGGGGAACATTTCAACTAAAAAGCCAATAAAAGAAACTTTATTTTTACACGATAGGATATTAATGTAAAAATGGGTGAGAGCTGTGCTTTGACTACATGAGTGTTGTGTAGTGCTGAATTACACAGCCCCAGGCCTCTCCTTTCAGCCTGACGAGTAAAATCAAATTTTAAAACTCACTCCCCAGCTCTTCTGTGTGTCTGTAAAAGGTTGCAGAAGCTGCACAAGGGCTTCCTAAAACTAATCTCTGTGACCTATTCAGATACCATTAGCATGAGCCACTTCAGAAAAGCCTACTCCTTCCATCTTTAGATCAGACTTTAAAAACTGCAGTGAACCAGATATCAGGCCACTGAATGATAACGGTAGAACAAGACATTAAAAAGCTACTTATGCTGGCCTGCATCCTTGTTCAGGGCTGGGTGGGTGTATCCATAAAGCACTTTGACAGCCCTTACACTGGAACTAAAACCTGCCCTGCACAGAACCGTGTATGTTAAGGACATCTATTTATGCATATGACTTCTCAACTTAGCTATTGAGTCTCTCCTAGAAAACACCTAGTATCCCCTGCTATAAGGGAGCCAACTAGTCTGTTATTCTTTAAGGGCTGCACTGCTGCAGGTGTTTGAGGGGGAGAATAAAATTAATTTCCCTATTTTTGCATTTCCTAATTTTTTGCACACTTTGCAACTTAAAACGTGTTCTCAAAGGGAAAACGGATGTATTATTTATGCAGGTATAGATTTGTGAGAAAAAATGTAGTTACTTTCCCCAAGAAGGAAAAACAAGGCGAGGCACTAAAACAGGTTGTCCAGAGAAGCTGTGGATTCCCCATCCCTGGAACTATTCAAAGCCAGACTGGATGAGGCTTTGAGTAGCCTGGTCTAGTGGAAGGTGTCCCATGGAGGCTGGAATAAGATAATCTTTAAGGTCCCTTCCAACCTATTATGTGATTCTGTGATTCTATGACCTGCTCCCATAAATGGTGCTCTCAACCCTATTTTGAAATGCAAATTTTGAGGTGCAAATGAGAACAAGGGATTGTGTCACAATCGAAACTAATTTGGCAGTGCAAAATCTGACCATAAATATATGCAGTATTGGAGACCTACGTGGAAGAATGACAAGGTGTCTTGCTTTAAGTGTTTAAAAGGTGTGCATACTAAAATGAGTTACCTCCCCTTAGTTTCAACCAATTCCTTTCCACTAATAAGGAGAAAATGAATACCAGCAGAAATAAGTGAAAAAAATAACAGTTTATGAACAAGCAAAGCAGGGGAAAAAAGTGAATAATCACTAGATACAAAATTGTTGAATCTCACAAACTGCTCAGGAGCAAAGAGAAACCCAGAACGGCGGGGTAACCCTGCCCCCTTCCAAGACGGTGGCTGCCACAGACAACCTCGTGTAGGGAGACAAAGGGAAGGTGGCGTCAGCCTTTCTTCCCCCCTTCACCGCTCATCTCTCCGGCAGCAGCGGTTCTGTTGAGAAAGGCAGCTGGAACGCTCTGGCAGCTGGTACAGGGTCAAGGGCTGGAACTCGCGGAGGGACTTCGCCTTCCTCCTGGCAGGAGACAGCAGGGCAGGCGAGGCAAGGCACAGCCACACGCCTTGGGGCCCTCTCTCCGCTGCTGGAGAGCTGGAGGCACTTGGACGGGAGCGGGGCCGCCTGGCTCGGCGCTGCTGCAGCTGCAGGCAAGCTCTCGTGGAACTCGCCTTGGGGCAGCCCAAGGTGCAAGAGCGGAAGAAAAAATTAAAAAAAAAACAAGGCGACGTCTCTGCCTTGAGACCACCAGGTGAAACAGAGCTTGGCTCCAACCTTTTAAAGGTAGCATGGCAAACCTCCCAGTCTCGCAATCCCATTTCCGGGTGCACCCCTGGGCATTAAAGGGAAAGTAACAATTTTTTGGGACAGATGGACATGGAATACAGTAACATTTTGGGTTATCTCGGGACACTCGATTTCAGCTAGTCCATTGGTGCAGAGCCATTTCAGAGTGGGCAAAAATATATTTCACACTCATTTTATATCTCCATTTTAGTCCCAGATATGAGCTTTCGCACTCTCCATGTTAGAAAAAAATACTATCTTTTCCTGTCTCATTCTTCATCACACACTTAACATTTTGGTGATTTTTTTTCTTTTCCAGCTTGTCTGCACTTAATCTGAAATGGTTATTTCCTCCTACTTACACTCTCCAGCTTTTTAAATAAAACCTGTACTTCTCTTGGAAAGTAGGTCTTGTTGAGTAAATTTGGTGAGATTATAAATTTTCATTGGTACAAGTATTTGCATGTATTTAACACATGTGGACTTCCATGGGGCACTTTGTAACACAAATAGTATGATTAAAAGAAAGACAAAGTGGAGCTGTGCTATGTAAGAGAGCACATAGATTAACAATTGTCTGAATGGATACACCATTCAGAAAAACAAATCATTAAGGAAGAATCTTGAACTAGCATATTTCTTTTTTTTTTTTTTTTACTTCCAGAGGCTAGTTATACACTTTTTATATAAAGCTCTGCAGTTGACATTTATGGATAACACAAAAATAGATCAAGTAAGGACAAGGCAATAATAAAGAATAACCAGAAATATTGTTAATGTGGTCTGACTGAGAAAAAAAATTACTTTAGATTCAAAACAAGAGACTGTTTCATGACTGAGTGTCCCTTGAAAAGTTTGGGGAATACAGCAGCTAAATATCTTACCATAAACTTTTACAATGATGCAGCATCAGAAATGTCAGAAGTATGGTCTTGGACAAGAGAAGCAGAGAGAAAAAGGGAGCTAAAATACACTCTTTGTATGGCACAGAGATTGATACCAGAATAGTGTACCAAGGCCAGTGTCCCCTTTCTGAAATTAAAAAATTGATATGGTGTAAAGAAGAGCCAGGAATCTGATGGTGGGATAAGGAAAATTGCTGGATGAGAGGAGTATACATCTATGCATAATTTATAGAAAAAAATGCATCCAGAGATGGCTTCCTTTCCATGTATAATTACCAGGAGAGAAAGGAAGAAAATCATAGAGTACCAAATGATTCCAGACTACTGCAGAAAGACCCAGGAATCTAAAATGAGAAGCTGAAGCCAACACATGCAAAGCTGGCAGAGAAAGATGTTGGGGCATTTTAACTCTGTGGTTGATTTACATTAGAACAACGTAGGTGATCCTGCAAGAGTCTCTTGATATTTTTAAATTCAAGTTGACAGACTCTCTAGGCAATATGCTTGTAGCAAAGCCATGACCTCATTTCCCAGTGTTTTCCTAGGTGTGATGCTTCTCTTTATCAGCTGCACTGGAGCTTCCTCCCATCCTCTGTGCTTGAGTATTTGCCTGAAGCAGAGGAAAGAAAAGAGCTTGGAGAAAGCAGGAAAACAGGGTAATTGTGGGGGAGAAAATGACCAGTCTACTTCTACTTGCATAAATACAATGAAAACCAACTCACACTCAGAGGAAAAAAGAGGTTGATCATTCATGGAGGGTCACAGCAATGTTATGAGGCCCCTGTTTCTCTTCCTTCCTTGTCTGTATATTAGGTGCACTGGTTAGTGTTTCCCACATGTAGAAAGAAGGATCTCAGAACAAAACTGAGGATAGAAAATCTACCATGATTACCAAGGTAATCATCTTATGATGCTGGAAACAAAGTCCTTAGCTCCTTTTTTTTTTTTTTTTTTAAGGGGAGAAAAGAAAAAATGGCATTAAAGGGCCATTAAAACCTACTGGAATTGCACTGCCAGACTTGCCATTTTAATGGAATTTCAACAGCAATATTATAATACAGTTTATGTAAATGATTGCCATAAGCTAAGGCCTAGTATAGTTTTATGTGATTCACGAATCAGCAGCGCTTTCTTGTTTTTCTTGCTGCTGAACTTCCCCTCGGGAAATGCCAAGCCTTAGCTGCGTGCCTGCCCCCAGCATTGTGATCGAGGAGTGAGCCAGAACAGACAGACAGGACTGCCACTACAGCGTTAATTTTTTACATTTTCTTGTTCTCAAGTTTCAGGATTTAAATTTGCTATGTACATTCGGTACAGTACAGAGTGGTCGAAGACAAATGCTCATGTTCGTGTAATTTACATTTATTCAGTTAGTTGAAACCTTCCAAATACAAACTTGTGACGACAGCTTTCTTCTTTATTTGTAGGCCAACCTTAATCCAATATTATCTAGGATAAAATGAACTTTAAATGGAGACACTGCTCTTTCTCACAGCAGTTGATACATCCTCCTGTATTCTGCCATGTATAAAGGATTAACATGGATTAGTTCTTATAATTCAAATTGTGACTATTCTTTTACTCTCTCCTTGAAAAATAGATGTAGACTGGCTGACTATGGTGGTGCTTTTTGTTAATGTTTGGACCTTCTGGGTACATTTCTACACCATGTAAATATTTATATATCAAGTAGCAATGATCTTTAAAAATACAGCCTTCGACATCTTAGCTATACTGGCATTCCCATTGAATGAAATATATATTTTATTTGCATTCTACCTCTTAATAAGAATTCATTTGGGCATAGGAATATGTATTACAGTAATAAGAATTAGGTAATAAACTGAAAAAACTCTACACTTCTGATAAATACTGATTCATTCTCTTCAGACACACTAAAGAATAAATTAATGAACAAATTAATAAGCAGTGCACAGACAGTTACAATTGTATTAGTTTATCTCATGAACATTTTTGTTGCTCAGGGAAAAGGTTCAACATAGTACCATACAATCCAAAGCCCTGGTGTGTACTTCTGAAGTTACTCGACCCTTCATAAAATGCAATACTTTGAGAAGTACAGGAGTGCAATATACAGTGTTCCTACCATGAGTTTGGACAGTATAGCTCCTTGAAATATATAGAGGGTAGCTATACTTCCATCTCTAATGAAATGCTTTGATATGGTCATCAGAGGCTTTTATTTCCTTTTACATTTTAATCTATATTCAAACTTCTCACTTTCTGTACAATTCCTAGTCCATCTGCACTGCTGCTTGCACACTCCTCAGACTGTTTTCTATACCTGGAAAATCATGATCTTACTGTAAGCTGTGGAATGTCTCCTATGGTAAATATCAAATTAGAGTAATATTTATGTAAGTCCCAAGTATCCCCATTCTTTTCCTCATTCAATCTGCCAAACAGCAATAACGTGTTTAACCACTTTGCACATAATAATGATGTTATGTGTAGGAAAAATGAGATCTGAGAAGGCACAGAGACTTGATGTGCATCAAGTCTTGGGGCACTTCAAAGACACTTGAGGGTCTTTGCAAAGCTTGCCATATCTGAGGGTCTTCAGGAAGGGCTCTCACTCAAGTGACACAGTAATGTGGATGTAGTTGCATTAATCCCATGCTGAAAACCTAGTTCTCAGGCTCTTCATATCCTGTCTTCAAGCCATCTATTTTAAAGTGTTCCCTGTATAGAATATTCAGGATTCTTTCTCTTGTAACTGAAGCTATGTCTGCTCCATTAATCTTCTCCTTTCTCACATTGTGTGCTGCTTGTGAAGTCTTGCAGCTACTGCCTTGGGTTTACTAGGGGAGTGGTGTGCCGTGGACCCCATGTTTTTCAAATCAGTGGCTCCTTTTGATCAAAGTTCTGGCCTTTGCCTCTCTTATATGCAGCTAACTTGTATTTCCTTGATCTACACACTCCATAGATGTATTGCAATTCCTAAGCATCATCAGGAGATGACGAAAGGCTGGTCTATTTAAACTGTCAGCATTTCAGAACCAGCTTTATCTGGTGGTAGTGCTTTGGAGGATAATTTCTCTGCATTTTTAAAACTTAGCTGTTTTCCTTATTCAAGTTCTGTTTTGTTGTTTGTACTAAATTGTGCACCACTTTGTGGCCTTAAGGTATTTTTTTTCACGCTCTTGTTTTAAGTACTACCAGCACTGGGACAGGCTGTTACTCCTGAGGGAACAGCATGAAGGAGAGGTGTAGGACAGGAATTTTGTGTCTCCTTGCTTATGTTCACAGAATCACAGAACATCCTATCAGAAGGCACCCACTAGGATCAGCAAAATCCCACTGCTGGCCCTGCACAGCACAGCCCCAATCACACCATGTGCCTGAGAGAGTTGTACCAATGCTTCTTGCACTTCTTCAGTCTTGGGGCTGTGACCACTTCCCTGGGGAGCCTCTTCCAGTGCCCAACCACCCTCTGGGTGAAGAACATTTTTCTAATATCGAACCTAAACATCATGCCATTTTCTCAGGTCCCATCACTGGTCACCAGAGAGAAGAGATCAGTGCCTGCCCCTCCGCTTCCCCTTGTAAGGAAGTTGTAGACCGCTATGAGGTCTTCTCTCAGGAGATGTGTATAATGTTGTATGTGTATTTACATACACACTGAAGAAAATCTAGCTTAAGTTAAAACACTAAAAAAGTATATATATGTAAATATATATATGTGAGTGTAAATGTGTTCATATATAGTATGCATACACAATACATATATAGATATATTGGTACACATGTATATATATATGTACGTGAAATACAGAGGCTGAAATAGTCACTTACTCTGATACTTGAATGTTATTCAATCGCTAGGCTACTAATTAATGCTTCCACTCTGTCCATTTAAAATGTGACAAGATGTTTTGGTCTACACAGCTGAAATAGTTTAAATAGCAAATGACAAATGCTTCTTAAAAAACAGCAAGTTTTTTTCTCAACAAGTGATCTTCCCTAACGTCTGTAGTGGAGGCTGCAGGCTGAGGTTCATGGATGTGCCAGCTCTGCTGGTAGGCATGCAAAAGCTGATATTGTTTGGAGTTCAGATAAGCCTCTTGATTTACACTTCAGATTTAATTTAATTTATTGAGATTGAATAGAGGGAAATCAGGGGTCCTGGTCTGGCAGGGTGAGCTTCAGCTCCCCAGGAGGTTTGAGGTATGAGGACCCCACAGGCATTGCAGCTGCAGTGGAGAGCATTGCTTATGGCAGCCTCCTTGTCACTTCCAGCAACATTTTAATGGGCAGTAATGTCTGGAAGGATATTGGGAACCAGAGTTGTTGCAATCGAATGTCTGCCTATTTTGCCACTTGCCAAAGTGGTCCTGGGTGGCTTGATTTGTTCTGGAAGCAGCACATGGAGACCAGCCACCCTCCAGAATTGCCTCTGCAGAGGCTTTAGTCTCTACTTTGACTGCAGATGCAAGATGAACATTGCAAAGCTCTTGGGAGACATCATTGTTATCAGGTGTGAGACCCGGTAGACTGATAAACAGATCAAGGCCTTCTCTTTGCCCTTGAAAACCATGTTGGCAATTTTGAGAAGAAGGTAGGTAGACTACAGTGAGATACCTGGTTAGTGGTAACTATGAATATACAGATAGACCTAATTTTTCTAATTGATGGTCAATATGAAAGACTTATATGGTATTAATACAATAAATAAAAATAAATTTTCCATAATACTATAGAATCATGCCTGAATTGACGAAGACTTTGGCTTCAGCAGGTCTTACAATCTTGGTGATTCTGAGCTCACATCTAGTCTTTACCGAATAAAATTATTTGTGAAAAAAGTTAAGTTTTATGTATCTCTACATTAATGTGACAATGCAAGCTCTTTTTTTCCATACTTGCAAACATAAGGTATATTTAAAAGCAAGTACTCATAGCCTGGCTCATACATGCTTTCTCAATTGACCTCTCATTAGGTTATCAGTGATTAGGCAAGTTATTAATTATTAGGCAAGTTATTAATTATTCAACAATAGACAAAGTCTCTATAGAGACTTCCAACTCTGATCAAAGTTTGAATATAAAGAGAGTCCAGGGAGATGAACATCACAAATTGCAATTTCTGGATTTCACCTAGGTGATGGAGGATTTTTCATTATGATAATTCACCCTGACTGCTTTAATGTGGTGGACAGGTTGCCCTGAAACAGCAGAACAAACCTGTTAATCAACATCCATCCAAAACACTAAGAGAAAGTAAATGAAGATCTATGCCATAAAATCATGAAAACACAAAAGTATATTGTCTCACTAGCTAATTGATAACCTGTAAGAAGAAACATATGAAACCAACTAGCTTTCCATACTTAAAGGAAAGGCACAAAATACAAAGGTTCTATTTACCATTATAATTGGGGTTGATTTGTGACTTGCCTAATGTACAAAAGAGAAAATCTTCTTTATGCATTTGCATGTCTGCCTATTTCTGACACAGCTGCCCGGGGGAGGGGTGCTGCTGATGAAGAAGGGTGGGCATAAAGCTGTAGTAGCAGCATAACCTCATGTGCCCACAGTTTTGTCATTTATTTGTTTATTATTTACCTAGTGCATTTTTCCTGTTATAGATTCAGAACTACTTTTAGGGTGACATTAATCTTTATAAGGTTTAGAGAAGATGGAGCTCCAGCGAAGGGCGCAATGAACAAAAGTATCTTGTATTCAGAACAATGCAAAACAGCTAAGCACTGATTAGCAGAGCTAGTGCAAGAAATTTAAAATCTAATTATAATGATCCTTCAGTAACAATATTTCAAAGGCAATAGTTCCACCCCTTAAAATGGTAAAGTAATTGAGTAAAGACTTATTTTAAGTAAGTTTTTTTTCAGAATTTTATTCAGCAGTAAAAACAGGCTAGAACTTTAAAAAAAAATTCTCATCAAGAGAAAGGAGAATGAATACAGGTGAATAACAGGCTAAAGTGGTCAATGAATTAAAATTGGGAAAAGGGAAGGAGGAACAGGGAGGCAGAGAGCAGTAAATGATCGAGATCAAGATGATGTGAAAGGGACAAGAAATGTAACTAATATAAGAGGGAAGAAAAACCAGAACAATGTCAGAAAAGAAATTGGAAAACTGAACTGAAGTAAAAGCTGAGTTTATCAAAAGCTAATGGGATCCTACTAAAATTGTGATGAGAAATAGGAATCTTGACGAGAGGAGGGTTTCTAGACACTAAGATGTGTTGGCATTGCATATTTAAAATAAAATACAAAATATTTATTTACTAAATATTGTGATTTTTTTTCCAGTTAATATAAAATTCAATTAAAAATCAGTGTCCCTTGGGGATTATCTGTCTCCTTTTACATTGCTCCTTTAGAAGTCTACCAGATCTATGTGTCCTTTTTATAGAACTAAAATAAAATTTAACTTCTGGAACAGCCTGTATCTTTTGCAAAAAACTTGTATTTTGCAAAATACAAATCAGTTTTAAAGCCCAGAGTTACCTCTTCAATTAATGTGCAGCTGTGTGGGACCCAGTCATCCTTGACTGCAGTTGTTCTGTAAATGTACAAACTGGTATTGTTACTGAAATCCAGATGAATTTTAAACATATTGCAGGATTTCATGGGAATTGAGCCTTGCTTAGAAATTTGACCCTTCACAGAAGAGTGGATGCTTATCTATAATTTCTTGGGGTCAGTTAGGTTAGAATAGCTGCATTCTACAGTAATTTTGGCAAAATAGGTCTGTTTTCACATATGAAAATTAACTGTGGCACTACTAGAGTATGCTCTTATTAAATATCCACAAGTATCTCATCATTAATATTTCAGGTCTTTGCTGTGCCAAAGAGTGTAGCAAACTATCTGTATCTGTGGCCTCACTCCTGCTATGTATATTTTTGTATGCTTCATGTAGGAGGAATGCTAACAGGAGAAAGATCAAAATAAAGTACAGCATGGTACTGTTTTATTATTAATAAGAAATCATTAAGGCTAGAATATAAAATATTACTGTTATTAATAATTATAATTACATTTTAACCATAATTTTCTCACTGTCAAGTGTGTCCCTCAAGATTGACCCCAGCCACCTGCATCCTCCTCAGCACCCTGGCTGTAGTTCACAGGATCTGCATCCCGAAGAGACCATTGTGATCATTTGACCTGAACCACAGAGGCCATGTAACTTCATGCAACTGCTAGTGTGGTTCATAGCAATCATTTTCAATATTTGCTAAATAACTTTGTAAAAAGTCAATTATTTCCATAATTTTCCCTTTCTCCTCAAGGCGAATTTTGCCAAATCTTTTCTAAGTTGCCTAAACAGTCTCAAAGAACTAATTTTTAGGTGTAAATATTCCCTTCTTTCTCCTTTTCTAGCTTCAGAGAAATTGAAACAAAATCAGATGCCAGCTGCCAGGGCTTGGTTTTGAACCTGTGAACAAAGCTGACTATTGATTCTAGTTTATTCACACTTTATTCATATTATTCCAGTGTTCTGGTTCTGGCCAGGACAGGGTTAATTTTTGCAGTAATCAGGGGAATGACCAGAACTAGAACATGTTCTATACCACTTGTGTGGTATAGAACAAACAGTGCCTCATGTGACTACCCGACTCTGGCAATATGGAAATCATCTTTTTTCCTCCCTGCTGACCTGTGCCTGGCTGTGGAAAGACTGTTAAGGCTGTGGACAGGCTTGAAAGACTCGAGCACATTAAAGAGGAAATGACCCATACCCCACCAGTATGGACCAAAGTCTGTGCTATTGGGAGCAAGTGCCCCCCTGCATGAGAGAGGGGGTACACACCACGAGGTAACCTGTGGTTTTACCTGTGTGACCAAAGAAAGGACACGAGGAAGTGGGATGGAAAACCCACCTCTGCTTGGAGTCAGAGGTATGGCATAGTATTCTTCTGCTGAAAGAATATGACACCCATCAAATGATATTCCCCAAAATTTTTCAGTGCTCTTAACATAAGACCTTTGTTTTATGCCTGATGGACTAAAATCTCCTGATTATATATATGCATATGTATACATATATATATATTTTAAAAAATTGACCTCCCCTTCCCATCCTGAGGTTGGATACTTCTCTGTCTCTCCAACATACTAAAACAGTATCATTTTGTTTTCTTTTGAACAAAGATTAGTGCTTCAGGAAGCAAACTCTCTGATCACATGTGCTTGGTTTAAATGAAAGACAACAAACCCAATAAAACAATATTTTATTCTTCAAAAATCAAATCTTAGAACTACTAAAATGACCAATAGTGATAAACTGACTTAGCTGACTGATTATGTAAGGGAAAAGTTTTAACCTAAAAGAGGAGAGATTTAAATTAGATGTTAGGAAGAAATTGTTTACCATCAAGGTGGTGAGGCACTAGCACAGGTTGCTAGAGAAGCTGTGGATAGCCATTCTCTGCAACTGCTGAAACCAGGTTGGACAGGGCTTGGAGCAACCTGGTCTAGTGGAAGGTGTCCCAGGCCACAGTGGAGGGGTTGGAATGAGATGATCTGTAAGGTCCCTTCCAACCTAAACGATTCTGTGATTCTATGATCTTGAAAAGATACTGCTTATAGCATACGAATTAGAGAAATTTTAGTATTATTAGGATTTTTTTACCATATTTGCAGTAATTATCACTTCATTAGACTGATACAGAGCTGTTATCAGTCACCCTGTATATAAAACGCTTTAGCTCAAACATCCTTTTAAAAAGTGGTGTTAAATATTAGAAGAGCTGGAAGAAAGGAGGCTTTTTATCCTAACTGAGGCCCAAACAAATTGCAAGTGATTGTTGCTTGCTTGCAAGCACGTTAGAAATTAATACAATGACATTAAAAATTTTTTGTGATACTTGCCTGTCTTCTTTGGGTGCTGCCTGCTTTAATGCCTTTGTGTGGGCTTTCACATTTCTCTCCAACTGCTGCATTCTCTTTTTGTTTTACTTCCAAGCATTTTTTATCCTCATAAACTTAATTTTCAAACTGCAAGTGATTTTGCTGCTCTCATTAATGCCCAGCAATGCAGATCACATTAAATGGCTTGTGTAGTTTCTTCAAACGTTTTTCACCCCTCAGATATTTTCCTAAAGTAGACACACCACAGAAATCATGTTTTGGCATGTAGGTACAACCTTCAAGATAAGGACTGATGAAATAATTGAAGTTAGATGTTGCTAGGAAACTATTGAGGAGATTTGGAGTAATTTAAACAATTTACTCAAGTGACTCAAGACTACTCCATAACACTGGCTAAGATGTAGTCATAATTTTAGGTTGACAAATATTCTAAGTGACTTCAGGGATCAGCTGCAGACTCACTGGAAGTATACAGAAGTGCAGTTGACATGGTCTGAAGAAAATCAAGCCCAGCACAGGCATCGGCTGCTTAACTTGGTGAAGGAGAGATTGGTAAGACTTTCCAGGATGACATCCCACTACACTGGGGTGACCTCCAGGCATGCCAGAAGCAGGAGTGAGCAGCAACACTCCTGTCACCCTGATCCCAGGAGGTACCAAATTGCACACACAAAGCCCACGATCTAACACAAAACCACGTGCCTTAGGACATGGCCAGCAAAATGGTGAGTTATGGAAATCAGATAATCAGAGATTAATTTTGGAAGGGGTATCTGGAAGTTACAAGGTTCAACTCCTTGCTCAAGCAGTGCCGACAGCAAAGTCAGGGCTTGAGCTTCATCCAAGTGATTTTTGTTTCCAAAGATGGAGATCACACAGAGCTCTGGGCATCCTGGGAAATGAAGTCACCCTGGATTATGGCACCACTTCACATCTGTGTAACCCCAGTGTACTCAACAATGGTGTTTCCCTGTCCCAAGGTGAGCATCGGTGCCATCACTGGACACTATCCAGTGTCATTCACTGACAAGCTCAGAAAAGGAAGAGATTGTCTGTGCCATGTTTTAAACTTAAGCAAACCCTCATCATCCTGTGGTCAGTAACAAGATGTAATGGTTATAACCACAACAGCAGTTAGTGCTTCTAGCTTCACAGCTTTTAAAGCTTCTCTTCCTTTGCCATGTGAGTTAATTCCACTTCAGAGTTCAAAAGCGATTAAAACATGATGACTGTATCTTAGCATCAGGATGAAGGTTGCAGATCAAAATCAGATTCAGAAATTGCTTAGAACTCTTATGCCCCTGGACTTTAATTTCCATTTATTCTGCCTGATGATACTCTCTTGTAGTCAATGCAACGAACACTTATTGCAGTCAGGAAGATATTTCTGACTTCTCAGCTGGTATCTCAAAGCTACCATTTGAATTTCCTTCCTCCACTAATAGACTTTGTGACTATTTTTCAGAAAACACATCAATAAATGTGGTTACTCTCCCCTAAGGCAGACTGCTGTGACAAAAAAAATACAGCATTAACAAGAGTTAAAGCTTTCAAAGCCACTCTTAAATAAGTTGAATAAGGAATGCATTTGTTTTTTTGTGCACACGTACATGTACACAGAGGCATGGATGGTGCTCCTTTGCATGCAGTTTCAGTGGAAGCACAGCTCAGTCCCTGGGAGCTGAAGGAAACTTCAGCATGGATGCTAAAGAAATGCAGGTGATGAGCTTCAGCCTGCACCTGGAGGGCAATTCTGCCCAGCAGATTCTGCTCTGGCAGCTGTCTACAGCAACATTCCCTTGCACATCAGTCCGAGAAGACATGTCATCCAGAGGGATGATGGATCTGGCAGGATCTGGTGATGGAGCCATTCTGGGAGCACAGAGCAGCAGCTCAGTTACTCATGGAACTGACTCACTCCATCAGCTGCCTGCACCACACAACGTTTGTAAACTCAGAGTGTGTTCCAACACCACAATTCTGCCAGGTTTGCAAACACCTTCCCTGGGAGGCAGAGCCTCAGGACTCCCTTGGTTTGCAAGGACTAAAGAAGGTCAGAGGATTTTGATCATATTAATGAGATCTGGAGTTGACCAGAAGACTCAGTGCGACTTGAAACTAAGGGGTGGGCAATTGGGCAGCTCAGGTTTGAGCATACTATTGAGGAGGAATTGCCTTCATGAGCTGTATTGAGCTCAGAAATGGGGGGAGGACAGCTTGCCATCCCTCAATCAGGCAGCTTTTACAGGGAAAAAGCTGCTGGCCTTGTTATTCATGCCAGCAGCTGAGCTGAGTTTCCAGCACTGTGTTGCACTTCTTTGGCTGGAAAGCTTGGGCTTGAGATGGGCCCATAAAAGCAACTCGAAAAGGGTTGTTTTGTTCAGAGTCTCATACTGCAGTGTGAGATCAAATTACTGATTTAAATTAATAAATAAAGTAAAAATTTAAGAAGCACCTTTGTCCTGGCCCAGCCATAATTTCCCAGTTTATTTTGTTTGTTGTAGAAGAGAGGATTGGCACATCTTCTGGGGTACTAGATCTCTCCTTGCATTTTATTCAGTGCTGTCACACATAGGATTAGAAAGCAAGACCAACTGAACATATGGGTGGCAGGAGCCTGTGACTGCTGAAAAGCTGTCGGCAGTGAGGCCTTCTGATTTTTCCAGCATTTTCATGAGACTTTTCTCTTTCTCTCTTTTCCCAGGTAAAACTATTATAAACAATCCTAGGAGTTTCTGTAAATTAATTAAGCTTTGTGCAGCTGTGCTTTGTTATGATTTTTACTTAGATAAATATTTTTGAATAGGTGTTATTAGAATTGACCAATGAACGTGGTAGGTGACTAACCAAGGGTCCAATAAACTCTTAACATTTCTATAAACTTCAAGCACATAAACGTATAAAATAGCTCTTTATATTAATAAATAAATCCTCTTTTCGCCAACACTTGGATCGTGCTTATGTCGTGATTGAGCTCAACAGCGACAGGAGCCAGGTTAATGTGCGCATTCATAAAGTGTCTTATGGACCTGTATTATGTATTTGAAGGAAAGAGCAGAAGAAAAGCATCTAATTCTGTCACTAAAGCTAGAACAAATGGATAAACCACAGAAATATGAAAAGCAGTTGAATCAGATGAAAAGTGATTTTAAAAACTGCATGCAAGAATTTCCAAATTTAAAAGACACATCCGGAAAGAACCTGGGGAAGTGCAAAATGAATAGGGATCGTGAGAATGGGATTTCATGCGATTTATTTTAAAAAGGTATTTCCACAGTAAGCTGCTGCTGCAGAAACCACTTTCCAACAAAGAAAAAAAGATATTCAAATGTCTCTCTCTCTCTCGCAAACCCCACATACAGAGATGTATTGGTGAGCCCATTTGTTTTTGCAAGCAGCCAGCATGACTTTTGCACATGAGTTTCAAGGTAAAACCGTTTAAAGGCAAATTCACAATCTGTTTTCCAGATTTTTTTAGAGCACCTATTTCTTTTTAGCAAGGTCCCTAACCTTCACATGGAGGCAGAAGTCATTCCCTCTTGCACAGACCCTGTTGCTGTGATCAGGTCTAATGGTTTTGTACCATTTCAATGCTTTTACTCCCCATTCTCCGCCAACAGTGGCTGGAGAAAGAGGCAACTGGATAAGTTACAGCTACCCAACATAGACCATGCATTGTGTAAATGAAGAGGGAAGCAGTCAGATGGTATTGCTGACACATGGCAGCTGGTTCTTATGTGGACAGTCACAGTAATGTATCTCACAAAGCATGAACTACTTCACCAGATGATTCTGGCTGTTCACAGCAATTACAAAGACTCTCCTGAGTCACTAAGTACATGGTCTTCACAAGCAAGCTTTCACCCACTGTGATCTATTCTGTGTGACTCAAACCTAATCTATTGTAATACCCTCCCATCTGCAGCTGATCAAAGAACAGTGCATGTAGCAAGTCATCCAAAAAAATCACTCAGCCCTCTCTCCAAAGGAACAGATGGCTAAAAATCACTACACAAGTATTTCACATCTTACATGTTCTCAACTGAAACCTGAGCATTTGGTTCTCATCTTCCAGGCTGTCTGTGATCAAGGACTCCAGCTCTTTACTTCACCTCCAATTCCTTCATCATCTGCAACCCACCCATAAGCCCTGCTTCGAGGCTGTAGCAAACCAAGCTCTCTGTTAGTTAAGGTCTTTGTGCAGCTCGACAGGACAAGGCTTAGCTGTCTACAAGACCTGAGTGAGCGCAAGCTTCTCAAAGAAAATCATGGCTAAGAAATTTCAGAATAAAAGATTTCGGTGCTGAGAGAGTTCTCAACTTCAAATTCCTGCATGTGGAAATTAAGGACAGAAGAGATCTATTTATACCAAACTTTGGCCATGCTTGTGTTCAAACTCAAGTCCAAGGACTGCTTTCCCTTGACAGTCCTCTGACAGGGCTGACCCTGCAACAGGGGCAAAGGAGGCCACTGAAGAGGAGCAGAGCATGATGAAGTGGACAGAGGCAGCCTCTTGACTGTCTCAGCAGCTGTCTGTGCTTCAGCACAGATTGGCATCTTGGAAATCAGAAACACGTCTGGAATTTATAAAATTCTAGGCACTATGAAGCAATTTGGTTGAACACTAACTAGACTGCAGCAGTGACAAAATGAATCCATATTAAACAAATGTTCCAAAAAGAAAAGCATGTCATTGGCAGCCATGTTACAATAAGCACTTTAAGAAAAAAAATAGAAGGCTGCTTAGATCTTACTTCCTAAGAAGTTAACACTCATCTGAGAAGCTGAACAGACACAAAGAGCTACTACATTGTAATTTGAAAGTTACTGCAATCAGCTAGGTAACAGCAGCTTAAAATTCTGCAATTCTCCAGTCTTTATTGGTAGTATTTGACTGTAGTGTGGTCCAAAAAAGGTGCATCAGGTGCTCCATAGCTCTGTTTTGGAAAAAACTGTGTCCGCACACTCCTATCTCTCCCTTTTTATAGGCTTATACACATGCACAAAGAGCTGGTGAAGCTGAGCTCCCATTCTCCCAGAAATGCACAATGAAACAGTGTCCATCTCAGATGAAGAGTAAATCTTATTTACAGTTGCTACAACTCTGAGAGATCCACAGCACGAACTTTGCTATCTGGTCGGCAAACTGCAGAGCAACAGTATCAGCATATGATGGAAGACACAGAGTTTTTGACTGTGGTCTTGAAAAAAGCAAACCAAAGAAAAACTCCCAAAGCCCAATGAAAAAAATAGCCTTAAAAGCAAACAATCCCCTTTGTTTTAAAGACAGAGAGTGTTTTCTTTCTGCCACATCACAAACCTGAGGTCAATCTCAGTTTATGTAATCATGCTTGGTATTGTCTAATGTATTGAAAGACAGCTCTTAAAAACACGGAGCTTGCAACCCAAGCTGCTATTGCATTTCCATGCTATTCAACAAAATAATGAAATAAATTTGATTTAATGTGCTCTGTATTAAACACGGGTCACAAACCTTTGCAGGGATAAGGAATTACCTTTTAATGTGTTGAAAGCAACCACTATTTAATTAATTGTTCTTATTCTTTTACAGGAGTTCAGTCTATTCGTGACTCTCTGGAGCCACTCAAACAAATACAGAACACAAAGCTGAAACTTGAAAAGAAGAAAATTCAGAAAGACATGAAAAAAATACTATCCAAGTGACCTCCCAGAAGAGTGACCACCAAGAGCAAGCCTTGTCAGCTCTTGCAGGTGCTCTCTCTAGTGAGAAGCAGCATGGGGTTAAAAAAACAAGTATCCTCTACACACAGCCAACTTTGTTGTCTCCTGTCTCTGAAGGATGTTACTGTTACTTAGGATACTGTGCAGCCACAAAACCTACAGCTCCGGAACACCAACAGCTGTTTTCATGTCAATTTTACAACAGAATACTTCGCTATAGAAGAAAAGTTTTACTTTAAGGATTGCCTTAAAATTTGTCAAGCAGATTTCATACAAAAGTCTTCATATTATCTAAGGGAGTTTAAGACAAGTACTCCGTTATTAAGCATGTCCTGCCATAAACCACACTAATTTCAGATTGGTGCAAATACTGAAATCAGGCCTAATAAATTCCTACAGGTCCACTCAGCTTTATGAAAAGTGGTATTGGAGTATCTACTGATGCATGATTTGGATCTATTGAAGTAAGTTACTGGATCATTAAGAATAGTCAATAAACTGTGTACAGGTGAAAAAATGCAAGCTTATTATTAGTAGATGCATTATTAGGAAGATTTATTTCTCATCTGTTTGACTGAATGAAAGTTAGTGATGGTTTGCTACAGACCACTCAAAAATGTATCTGACATTGCGGTTTTTGTTTTGCTTCAAAACACAAGAAAAGCAGTCTGGAAATAAGGAGAAAAATTCTGGGAGCACGACAAGAGAAACACACCAGTATAATTTCCCAGTAGAAGCTAACAGAGTTCTTTAGCAGGGAGACAAAAAAAAGGTAGTCACATACAATTGCAATAAACCCCTCATTTTTTACAGTACATCTGTTTTGAGAAGTCCAGAATCGTCTCTTGCCCAGAGAAGTTAAAACAGTTCCTCTAACAACCCATATCTCAAGTCTCTTCTGCTTCCTGCTCTACAAAAAAGCTGATTTCTCAAATCATGGGTTGCAGGTGGCCTCTAGGAGAAGTCAGACCTGCACAGCTTGACAGCTGAAAGCAAATTGATGCAGATAGTAGGGAATGTCGCTTCAACAATTAATCATGTTGCTCTTGCAGACAAAAACTTTGGTACCTTTAAAGTTTCTCCACGGAGTAGAAAGTCCTAGAAATCACTCTCATCTTGTAAAGGATGACAAAAGTTCCAGATGACCTTTCTTCATTTTTTTTGTGGCCAGGCTCTTTAGGGATGAGCTGCATGGGAAAGACTTCCAGCTTCACACCTGCTTTCAGGCCAGGTCTGTGTCATTTCCTACAAGAAGCAGGAAACCAGCAATACTGTAATCTCAACAACATGCAGCCATTTCTGAGCTCCTCTGGATCCTTAATTTTAGTCCTGCTGTATGTTTGGTTTATTAACAGGGGCTCTGCCTTCACTCTAGGCTTGAAGTCCATTTGTCCACTCATCTCAAGGCATCTTTGGGGCTGAGGGCAGCCTCCCAAACTGTCTGTATCTAGATACTTCTAGATGCTCTTGCCATTTTTTGTCTATGTCCATGTACTTGGCTGCCAGTGAAGCAGCAGTTGGTAAGACTTGGTGTATCTGTCCTCCACCAAGTACCCTGGACATTCTGGTTCTCAGTATACTGAGAAACACCAAAACGTGAAATACAAGGTTATTGATGAATGTGTTCCTAAAGGCACATAACATGGGGAAAAAACCACCAGAGTCTACCCATGGAAGAGAGAAAATGGCAGAACTATTACTGCCTATTTTCTATCTATCATCTATCTATCCATCCTATCACATGGCAGTATGGCACAAACAAATGTTGTTTTATCCAAGCACTGATTAAAGCAGAAGGGCTCGAGGGACCAATTATAAATTCAGATCATACCTGAATATATATTTGGGACACTGTTATTGTTTCAGTGACCTCTGCTATAGTTTCAGTGAGTTCTCAGTATTTATTACTCCACACTGCAACCAAACTCAAAATGATCCATCTCTCCCCTTAGAACACTAAATTAAAAAGTTATTTAACTCACAACTGTTCAGTTAAATCAGTAGAAAGCAAATTAACCAGGAGAGGGTAAAGTAAATTCTAGACACCCAGGATGATATTCAGCTGGGCTGCAGTTTTAGTATGTATTCTGGGAAAGGTGCCCTTGTGCAGTATTAAAACAGTTCTTACGGGGTTTCTGTCCATACATTAAAAAAAGTCAAATACAAAAGGTATCAAGCAAAAACATTTGGGAGAAAGAAATACACATCTGTGTTTTCGTTAAACTCTAAGGTTAGGAAGCCTGCATTAATCCAATTGCCCACTGTATGTTGTGATACCATTCCAAGTGAAGCTCAGGAGTATAAATCAAATGCAGCAAATGTCAAGAAACAAAGAGAGGAAAATGCACAATCCAACAAATCAATCAAATTCTCAGAAACAAGCTTTTTCTCATGTTTGTATAAAAGGAAATGTAAGAAGTGTGCAAAATCCTTTGTATATGACGCCGTGAAAAGTTCTGCCTTCAATTCAGCCTTCAGCATAAGCCGATGTAATAAATTATAGTTGAAGAATGTTTATTTTTTCCCCCTTTACAGCAAGAGCAGCTGAAGGTATGACTTGCCAGGCAGTGAAACCCATAAACAATTTTCAATTCCCCAAATCAGCAATCCTTCGCACAGCACTTTGCTGAGCTCTGCCTTAGTATAAAATACAAGGTTACCTCAATCTGCATGAATTTACAAGAGATTTGCTACAAGGTGCCAGTAGAGGCTATATATTGCTAAAAAATGAGAGCAAGACTTCTACCTCATGTGGTTGAATTTTACAGCAGCTTACATTTAAATTCATGTTCCCTGAGCACTTTTCACAGAGTAGGTGGTAGAGATTTGTGGAGGTTTTTTCCCCCTACAGTGTATGTAATACCACTTTGGGCTGTATAATTATCTTATTCAAGGAGTTCATCACTGTTCACAGTAAAAGTAAGTTCATGGTCTTCTGAAGAGAAAAGAAACACTGTACTACTACTTTTTTTTCTAATACAGAGTGTTCACAGTTGATGGTTACTTAGCTGGTGTCTCTGGCCTGTTGTCATTTATCAGTTTTCCTAGACATTAGAAAGCATTTAAGGATTAGTACTAGCAAAGTATAGGCTAACGTTCCCACAGAAGGATTAACAGGGACAGGCAGTTGCTTACCGTGGTGCCATCAGGCTGGTGATGACAGCTTTTCCACCACTAGAGTGGGTGGCACACATATCAAGACCATATGCCAAGGATATAAACCACAGGCTGCAAGAATTTTTCCTGGTTTTTAATAGCAGCAAGCTAAACAAAATTGCAGCTACTCTTGAGAGTCACAAGTCTGGCTTTTGCAGCATTTCCTTTTAAGATCTGCAGTTACTGATAGTTCAAGGCTATTTGACAGCAGGTTGTGAAGGGAAATATAATCATTCTAAATTTACAGAAAATCTTTTTAAGGAAGGTGAGAGAATGAAAGTGTGGAAGATAAGGAGAGATTCTTGCCATTCAGAGGTTTCTACTTACCTCCACAGATCAGAAGCCCCAGCTCACTGAGCTGAGTTTTCCTGTTAAAACAACAGTAGCATGCTCTCCAGGAATCACCAGGCATGACTTGCATCCCAACTCAGCATCCTGTTTTCTGTAAGCCCAGAACAACTGATTCCAAAAGCAAGTGCATGTTAAATGCAGTCCCACTGCATGCCTTTGCAGTGCCCTTTCTTCCCTATAATATGGAATTGTATAAACCATTTTAAGACTTTGCTCGTCAGAAATTTTAAGAAGCTTTAAACCAGGAAATGGACAGCTATCATGACTCTTGTCAATAGAGTGAAAATTTGACAAGTTAGAGTAATGGCTTTATTTATTTTTTTATTTTCATGTACATAAAAGCAAAATAACAATGTCTTAATAACCACTGTCATGATTCATCCAATTAAGCAGTCAGCAGCTGAATTACCAAGAAATGAGAAAAGTTTGTTACTACTTAGCTCTTAAGATTCTGTGCCAAGAAAACCTGGCATTGCTGCCAATGGAGTTAATATTGTACTTCTGTGTGTATCCTAGGGAGAAATACTCTATTGTGAACAGCAACAAAGTTCAAGTGTGGAAGCAAACAAAAGCAAATTCCAGGGTTTACTTTTCAAAATAAAGTGTGATTTTATAGTGTAACTCAACATGAAAATAAGCTACTTTTGCTCAAGAAAAAGCAAAACTAAAGACAAAGTTGCAGTTGATGAAACAGAAAAAAAAAAAATCAGACATTACACATGAAACAGCCCATATATGTTTCTCGAAGGTGAACTAATTAAATTGAATGAATGGAAGAGTATTTTGCTTGACAAAGTCCATACTAGGCACTTGCTGACAATTTCTCATTTAGTTCCAGAGTTCTAATATCTCCATTAGCTTTGGCATTTTCTACAAGCACCTGCAGAAAAAAGAATGAAAACTTGAGAATTTAAGAGTTTACTGCTAGTATTTTAATGGCAATCTGCAATGTATTTTAATTCCTGCTACACAGTTTCCCTAATAGATTACCTAACTCATAAACCCCAGATAGGAAATATTCAACATTACATATAAACTTGCTTAAAAGATCCAAACTCCACACTATAGTGACTTGCTAAACCTGTAGACCCTTCCAATGCTCTGTAACAGCATCATTTGCTACTTTGACAAGTAGGTACGTCCTAGCAATTAAACAAGCAGAGCCAGATGAGACCTGTTTTCCTGCTGACACACACTTGTCTCTTGGCTAGAACCTTTGTATAAATCTCCATTTGCCAAACTGGAGTGTTCTCTGCAGCTGCTTTAAGAAAACTGCCACATCCTTTTTCCTCCCCCACTTAAATTCACACTTCCCTGATTTGTTTTCCACGCATCATATTTGGAACTTTTCTATTAGTTAAAAAAGCTCCCGCAACAGCCTGATGTTCACAAGCTTCTGGCACGTCTCTTGTAATCCAATCACATTATACATACTAAAAAGGAAAACCATTAAGCAGAACCAAGCAAATCTTTAGCCATTATTATCAACTCATTGGTAGGGAGTACAGATGACTTTGCAGAAGCAAGAGCAGTGAGATCAGACCAGCATCTTCTGAACTCATTAATTCTAGCTTTTTTTATCAATCTGCATGTCTATGTATGGATTTTTGTCAACACTGAGCCTATTTACATGCTGTACCTCCAAATGTATTTTGTACTGGATTTAACATTTCACCAGGGAACAGCTGATAATCTGGGCAAAAGACCTCATCGTGCCAGTGGCAGCACTGAGGAGATTATAAGGAGAGTGTATTCAGATTTTGAGTAGCAAAGTGGTTCTCATTATAAGGTAAAATGAACAACACCCCATTTGCATTACATGAAAGAGCTGTGTGGATTCGGAAGTTCGATCAAATCCATTTCTGAAGTACTGTCAACAGAAACTAATGCACCATTTACTATGTACTGGAAATAATCCGTACTGTTACAGATATAAGTCTTCAATACTGAACATACAGCATTCTACTGCTCAGATCTTTTGGATGAGGAATACGACATGTTCCAGCCAGGCTAGAGGGAATTAACATTTTTAGTGCATTAGCATGCTCTGGTAAAATTTCAGTAAAATGGTCCTTATGTCTACTGAAGAGTCACTAGGAGAATTCTTGCAAGTTTGGACTAGACACTACTGTTTATTTTTCATTATTATTATTGCAAAGAGCAATGGAAGACATTTTGTGATTTCAAAAACTAGAAGTACATTTTTTCAGGATAGAACCCTTATACATTGCACCTAAAGAGCAGGCATGCCAGCACCTCCCTAGCCTCCTTCTACCCCACTTCCAAGTTTCAAGTATAATATTAAATGTAAATAGGTTGAATTTCTGTATAAAATGGACTGTCTTACATCTATTAATTCACAATCATCTTTGGCATACAGATGTTGCAGAAGGTACCAGCGTGCCACAGACACTACAGTTTCTGGATTCGCTGATTGATAAATGACTCTCTCCAACATTCGCCGAGTCTCCCTAGAAACATAATCAAATCATAATCCAAACCAAATTCAACTGACTAGGCTGCATGTAACACACCAAAGCAAGCAACAATGGTCTGAAGTAATAAAACGGGAAGTCCTTATTGCAGTTCCTGCAAACAGAAACAAGATGTGGAATTGCAGAAGAGAAGGAAATTGGAATAGAGTACTACATGAAGTCTAAAATTCTATTTGGCTGATACCAATTCCAACACCAACAGACCATATACCTAAGAAAGAGATTTTCAAATTTCCAACATAATTAGAAATAATTAGAAATTAGTCAAAAATGCCAATTACATTTAGGGTTGTCATATTCATTCACTGGTGCTCCATCAGCTTTGGTTCTTCTTCCAAGAATTCTGTCCTTTATAACCAATGTGATATTCCAGTACATTGTGATTTAAGACGCTGTTAAGAAGTTACATGCTACATGCCTGCTACTTGTACTTAAGACTAATTTCTTGTTTCAGGATTTTGAAACCTCTACGCAGATCAGAATATCTTCTGATATTCTATTCATGTAAGTTAATATCTGGAATTGCAGTAAGACTGATTTTAAGTAAGTTTTTATCTTAATTTTATTATAATCAACAACCAACACAATCACATTAGACTGCCTTCTGAAGAGCCAACAGAAAAAGTAAGCCAGTTTGTTAGAATTATCTACCAAAAAGGTGAATTATTGAGCAAAACCATAAAAAAATTCCAATTTTCCACAGCTTAAGCAAAAATACTATAAAAGACAAAATGGACATAACAACCAAATTCACAATGTAGCAAGATTCCAAGGACCCCTTCCCTTGGAAGGGGGTCTTACCTTCCCCCTCTACCTCAAAAAGTCACTATGATGAGCTGGCTGTTCAGGAATGGGCATTAATGTTGACTGGGAGCCCAATTTAGGATCAAAATTAATCCCAGCAGTAGATAGGGCAGTGATATCTGTTTCCACTGTACTATTTTAGAAGATTTTTCAGAATGTGTAGTCTTCCTGACTAACTTGTTAAGGTAACATGCTTTTAAAATAAAAATTGTCTTACAGCTGTTTTTCTCTGTGTATGAAGTTTATATACTTTTTTTTTTGACAAATAATGGAAGATTTGGCTGCTCCCCACATTACTAAGCCCTTCTCTCCTCTCTCTTTTAATTGCCATACTATTTCAATAATTAATTTCTGCTTTCAAGTTTCTTTTAGTTCTTAAAGTTAGATCTACAGATAATGACCACTTGTATTTTTAGACCGTATACTCCACTTGAAACTTAACAGATCATGCATACCTTGCTCCCATTTTTCGACTATACTGTAGTAGGGCTTGAAGCAGAGCTGCCAGGGGGCAAGGAGAAAGTTTCAAAGCTTCAGTTGTTGCCTCCTGAACCAAGGATGGCCAGTGCTCATTTGAGACATCAGCCTATTATAAAAGTTAAAAATAAAAGAAAGAAAGGAAAAATAATAATAAAAGAAATTAAAAAAAAAAGAAAAAAAACGGGAAAAAAAGAACTTTAGTGTAGTGTATTTGCCGCTCTCTAGAAAGCAGGTTTAATTCAAGCTGTTCTGAGAAGTATTTGGCAGGTTAGAAAGATACTTGTTTAAAAAAACCCCACGCTAACAGTGGTTAGAAGTGCCTGGAAAAGTTATGTTAACCTATTTAGGAGCAGCCTTGCCAGCATTCCACTTGTTAATTTATGCAAACAATCTTTTTGTTTTTTCATACAAGTTTTAGTAGTGCTTCAGAAACCCTCAGTTTGTTCTTCAGCTTGTAAATCTTCATACCATATATAAAACTATTCTAGAATGTAGAATTTATCCCCAGAAGTGATGTAATTTTTTACCAGAAGTAAAAACCAACTCCAAGATTGTAATTACCTAACAAAGCAACTATTGAGAAAAGCCATGTATCTTAAGAATACAAGAAAAGAAAGACAGACTGGTTTAAGAAAAACCCTGTTATCCCCACTGTGTCTGGATAGCATTTAAATTTCTGTACTTGAAAGGGTGACCAAATTTTCATTTGGAAGATAATTGGGGAGACAAGCAATTTTCAAATACAGAGCCTTCTTGGACCTGAGCAAATTTTACAACAGGCTTTTACACTTTGCATTAAACCAGTGCAAACTACAGATGCCAAAAAATATCCAGTTATCAGCTTCTCTGCTCACTCAAAAAGCAGAGATGAGAAAATCAAATTCAGACTAATCACATTTTTAAATAAAGTCTTGTGTATTCTAAGGCAATTCAGCCCAGCCCTTGTAAAAATAATATTAACTAAGTTAGAAAGTATCTTGTGACCTGTGGAAACATTTAGGAGCAATAGGAAACAGACCACTAGAAAACTCAAAGAAGAACAATGGCAGGAAAAATACTGCTGCTTGACAAATTCTGCCTTTTGAAGCAATGGGCTTGTGAGAAAAACTGAGGACAACTCTTCTCCCACAAGGAGCAACAGCTTTGCAGCTTTATACCCAGTAAAGCTGACTGCCTTTTCCTATGTAAGATCTCAGGATATATGGGGTTGCTTTGCCTGGTTTTGATTACAGCTGGGTCATTTGTTAAAATGTGAAAAAGCATTAGCCAAGATCATAGTAGTATCTACGTTTTACAACAGACTTTAAAGCAGTCTGCTAGTGCACTTCAAGTTTCTAGTGTGATACTGCTTAAAAAAAATAAACACTTGCCAAGAACCTTAGATATGTTCACCTTGCCCCCCAGTGCAAGGAATAGAGTAATTTTCTTTATTCCACAAGGTGCAATTCTCTCAGATTGTTTTTAGACTTCACGGCAAGGCATCACATCTGGAAATGACCATACAGCATAAAATTACTCAAAATGTGTCTGACTTCTCCAGGCACCAGTGGAGAAAAAAATCTCTTGAGGCAGTTGTCTGAACAGGAGGACAAACACCTGAAGGTTAAGTCAATTGGGATGATCAAACTAAAACTGTTAATACATGAGCCTTATTGAGCAAGTTAGGCTCTTATGCACAAAGTGATTCTATGTGATTATTTCACTGCAACCTCTCTTACAAAGAGACATTTAAGAATTCTCCACTGCCCCTTGAAGTCTCATGTTATTCTCTAGCTGTCATTCATAAAATGCAAAGTCATTTAAACAGGGGCTTCATTTAAAGACTACAGAAGCCCTACATCTGATCAATTTTTGTTAAATCATGCAGTTATGTTATATTTGTTATCTTACCATGCAGATTTCCAGTGCAAGCATAGCTAGCCTGAGCAGACTGGATAACTTCCCGTTCCAGCTGCCCTGCTGTGATGCCAACTGCAGACTCTTTCTGTAACACATCTCTGCTCCAATCATCATTCTCTGAGACTGATATACTTTTGCCAGCCACTGAAAATAAACATCCAATAAAATCAGTTATGGAGCCACCAAAACACACATCCATTAGGTAATATCATTTAGTCTAATTTATAAGAGTACCACAGCATACTACTAGCTAAAACCAGTCCTCATTCCAACAACATACTGTGATTGCCCTGCAGAAGAATTAGGCTGCTGCAGAGCTGGCAGTACACCTCACTACAGTAACTTATTTTGGGAGTTCCTTAGCCCACTCATGGACTTTTTTTTGATATGTTTTCTCAGCCTGAGTAATGCCAGGAACATCAAAGATAGTAGGATATGAGCCTGAGTCCAGATGACAGATGTAGACTTGTGTTACAGAGTTTCTGGCCCAGTAGAGTCATACTGAAAGAGACAGACGGGACAAAAGAGGTAAGACACTGGGATACAAAGTTTCATGCTTCTACTGCCTGCTCTGCCAGCACAAGACATCCTGGATTTGCTCATGAAGAGCACAAAAAGGATTCCAGCTCCTCCATCTTTAATTTTGTAGTCCTCACGTATTTTTTGAAGCAGGTGCAGCCATATTTGCAAATCCCTGACATGTACACGATATACATGAAGATGTGTAAGCCACATTTAGAAATACTCTTTGCTGGATCACTAAGTAAACAAAGCAATTTCTTAGTAAAAACACTAATTCCCTTGCTTTTGAGCAAAAGTCTTTAGACTTCTGCTAGCTAAAGACTCCCTGGTGTTAGAAGGGGCAAAAATTATCATCAACCCTTTCTGGTGCCCAGAAGTTACTTCTAATTACAAAGAGAAACACACTAGAAAATATTAATTAGTACTAGTGAGATTGTGCGTTCATGACATCAAGTTGCAGGCCTGCTTCTTAAAGTAAAACATCCATTCATGTGCAGAAAAAAAAGCTTTGCCTGGCCTCAGTTCTTTGCAGCTGAAGACTAGTCTAGTACTCAAGATGTCAAGAAGAGAACCCTCATGCAAAGGCACAATGGCAGGTCTGCCGGATCTGCTTTTCTCTATTGTCCTGGTAAGTCACAGCACAAAAAGTGAGAGAGCCATCAGAACAGCAGTTCAGCAGCACTGCTAAATCCCACAAAACAACCATTTAGGCAAAAGCCAAAAACTTAAACAAGAAGAAGAGTTAATGGCCCCTCTAACTTAGTAAAACTGTAAGGCACCACAATGGATAAATCAAACTCTCAGGAAGTCTAGAGACAGAAAACATGAAAGCTTAAATCTATCCACTAGGAGCAGATGCAGCAGCCAGGTTTTTTCAGAATGCTATCCAATCTCTGAGAAATACTTTCTTTAACTGAAGACTAAAACCATCTTCCTCAGATGGTGGCCTGGATTGAGACCAAAACAAATCGACCCCTCCCACTCCCTGCATCACGTGCACTTAGATGACTTGACTATGCACGGGATGCTTGAAGAATGTATACAAGCCCCAATTTCATTTAAAAAATGTTATTAAAATAGAGCATGCAATAACGTCTCGCATGCCCCCTATTCTGCAATTCCGAACTGAATGAGTTCTATAGTTCAGAAAAATGAAGTTTCACAATTCAAAGAAAAATGCATCAAAAAAGCACCTTTCCCAGAAATAAAGCTCCTGTGTTTTCGAAGAGAAGAGGACCTGCAGCCCTGTTACAAGTGAGATAGTGATCTCTACAGCAGCCTTGCACTGATCTTTTTAAGACTGAAATCAACTTCACCGAATCTTACCACAGGCAGTGTTTTATTTTTTCAACAGGCAGAGGGAGTGCCATAAATCCTTCAAGGACACAAAGGACTCAAAGAATTTTTCTAAACAATATGCTACTTACAGTAGTAAAGAAAGATAATAACTGTAAGTAAAAGCAGCTGTTAGGAAATAAATAAATGTATGTGCTGCACCACCAAAAAGATCTCTTGGCATGTGTGAGAGAGACTTCTCATATTATCTCACAGAAGCAGCATATGAAGTGAGCTTTAGCACTTTCATATCAACTAAAAATGATTGCTCATCATACCATGGAAGTGAGTTAATGAACAATGTTACTGGGAGTGACTCTGCAGAATCAACTTACTCAAAAGAACAGTGACTCCTGAAGTCAGGAGATTATGGAGAAAGAGACTTATTCAGGTTTTCAGACCCTAAATAAGGATACATTAGGAAACCCTTTACTTCCATCTATTCTTATGTGTTATGAAATATTTCATTGGTTTCTGCTCACATGTCAAATCACAGGTCCCTAAAGACAGGGATTCCAGGCACTTATCTCAAGTTTTTAATTCTCTTGCCTCCTTGTCTGCTTGCTCTTACTAGGGGTCCTTAATATTTCAACTTTTATATTAAGTTAACGTAATATTTCAGCTTTATAACAAATCAAATATAAGCTGCTTTTTCTGTCACTGACTATCAGCAGATAAATAAAATCAAGGAGTGAAACAAATGTTCTCCCTCTTATAGCAGGTGTGAGGCAGGCACACCAGTCAGGGAAAGATCCATACTTACTTGCCAGGCTGCAACTGAAGATGAACTGGTCATGACTGTCTTGTGAAGTTCCTCCAGGATGTTGTCTGGAAGCTCCTTGTGAGACTGCAACAGCTGCTTACACTGAACTTGTCTCAAAAGCAAAAACAGAGCTGGGTGCTCAGGGCAGCTTTTTAAACCCTAAACCCAAAACAATCAGAATTATCATTCCCCAATATTAAAGACACTTAGATTTTCCATTTTGTTCTTTAGAGAAAACAATATTGAAAGCATTCTCAGCATGCTTGAAACATAGCATCTTTCTCCTCCTCTGCACAAAGGAGTGTTCCAGGGACTGACCCATGAAAACAGGTATTTTTTCTCTCTTAAAAATAAAGTTGAGGCCTGTGCTAAATTTTGTACATTTCCTACTCTTACAGGTTTGTGAAAGACAGCTCTCATTTGGTTTGACAAATTTTGGGCCTGTTAATAGCGGCAAAAACATATCCTGGGGCTAAAAGGGACCTTCATTATGTTTCAAGCAATTTCAGTTCTCCCAGATAAGGTGCTTTATTCTCACCAGAACAACCACTTTACTAAACATTTCCTGTTCAATAACAACAGCAGATACTTAGATAGTATTTCTTTGAACAAACACAAAAAAGCAAACACAGAACGCTAGCCATCTGTTGCTTTATCCTTCTCAGGTGAAGCATGTGAAGCTTCTGTAAGCTTCACTGCATGTTATTTTCCCTGCTCAAATCACAATACTTGCAAGAATTATAACTCAAACCAGATTTGTTTCAAGAAACAATACTTGTACTTTTCATACACTTTTTAAAAAAACAAACTATGTTGCCTGTGAATCCTTCACAATTGAATGACAGCAGTGTCTGACTCACCACCCCCAGCTTTATTGTTTTCTGAGAATTTTGGGGTCCAAAACTATCACTTGAGAGTTTGTGGTACTAGGGAATTCTATCCTTTTTGCTTCACTAATTGCAAACACTGACTGTCCTCTCCCCAAGCTACTTAATCAACAAAAATCAACAAATATAAGCAAAATCCACCATAATCTTCCCCCATACCCAGATCAGTGGAAGAACGTTATCTTGTATGTCTAGAAATCTCTGATCCTTGTTAATATAAGACAAGTCAGTAGACATATTGGCCAGAGAAGGAAAACACCTCACCAAGCAAAGAGACAAGAAAGTATTTCTCCCTGAAAACCAGCATGTTCAATGAATCTTTTTATTTGGGTTGGGGTTTTTTGTGTTTTTTTTTTTTTTTCTTTAAACTGCCATCTCCATTAATAAAAAATACCAAACCCAAGAACATTTGCATGGGATTAGTAATTTTCCTTAATGAAAATCAGGGATGTGTGCTTTTTTGCTTATCTTTTGCCAAGTCTTCTGTTTATGAACACACACCTGAATGTTGCTGACAGCCCAGCTCCCTTCCTCAGCTGTGTTGCCTCAACACCGCAGAATATTCTGAGTTGAAAGGGACCCACAAAGATCATCAAATCTGACTCTTACGTGAATGGCCTGTAGGGGGATCAAACCTTCAACTTTGGCATTATTAGCATGATGCTCTAACCAACTGCGCTAGTTGTTGACATATTCTCCCCTCCACAATATACTGTTTGCAACACTGAAACTGTGTTAATAGTTGAAACAAGTAGTGTATGTCATGATAAAGCTCAAGTCTGTTCTTCCTGCCTAGAATTAAGCAAAACATTACAGAAATTTAAGGCAAGAAGTCTGGGTAGGAGACGTGCATGGCATTTTAATGGTTTCTTCTAGGTTTTGTTGATACTTTGTTTCAGAGCCACAAGTTTAATTATTAAATAATAATATTTAAAATGCTTTACATGCTTTACATTTAATTATTAAATAATAATTAAACTTGTGGCTCTGAAACAAAGTATCAACAAAACCTAGAAGAAACCATTAAAATGCCATGCACGTCTCCTACCCAGACTTCTTGCCTTAAATTTCTGTAATGTTTTGCTTAATTCTAGGCAGGAAGAACAGACTTGAGCTTTATCATGACATACACTACTTGTTTCAACTATTAACACAGTTTCAGTGTTGCAAACAGTATATTGTGGAGGGGAGAATATGTCAACAACTAGCGCAGTTGGTTAGAGCATCATGCTAATAATGCCAAAGTTGAAGGTTTGATCCCCCTACAGGCCATTCACGTAAGAGTCAGATTTGATGATCTTTGTGGGTCCCTTTCAACTCAGAATATTCTGCAGTTTTGGGAACTACTGTATTTTGTAGCTCTGATGGAACAGGCAGTTGCTAATTCAAATATCACCCTTCTGTATAATGCACACAAATAATGATTTCTACACAGTTCTACCACAATCTGTCAGTATGACACCATCATACCTTGTTACAAAGAGCTTCAGCTTCTGATAGCTTACCAGTCTCCTCTAGACTGGTAATAGCTTGACACAGACACCAGTCTTCAAGAATACAGACATAATTATGTGGAAGTTTACCTTCTCCAGCTGTAAAGACAGACAAAACACTTAAACAGATTGGTGTTTATGCCGTAGTACCACACCATGGTCACATGCTTTACATCTGGTAAGGGAGAACTTCTGTGAGTTTTAACCTGACACAGCTGCCTTTATTAGTAGGAATATTGAAAGATGGCAAAATTAAAAGCATGAGAGGAAAAAAGCATACACCTTTTGAGTTAATGGTTTGAGATCATTCAAACATGGAATTTTAATTCCAGCTTTCAAAACACTATGGACACTGAGCAAGACTGAGCATCTGGAAGAGTTACAGAACTCAAAGGTACTTTAGCCTTTCCTTGTAAGCACTGTTGCTGCAATGTAATACAGCCACAACCTTCCACTCAGGCATCATAGTTTAGAAATACTATTTTAGAAAACCACTTGAAACTTTGGAGGGGAAAACAAGCTGCCATTAAGTAACTAACACTAGCTGTATATTAGCATTTAGCATTTTTATCTGTAAAATACAGTTACAGCTCAAACCACTATTGAGTAATCCTCAGCCTATTTGCAAATTCAGAAGAGTATTGCAAGCTTAGATAATTACAATTTTGTTTTACCTGTAAAGAAAGAAAACTTGTACAGCTTACTTTTGGCTGAAACTGTAGACACAAGTGTCATCTCTAGACCCGTTCGTTTTGGTTGAGTGTTGTTTAGACAGACAACAGTGTTTTCAGCATGACAGGCTGCCATTAGCACTGCCCAAGCAGCAGGATTATCTAGAACAGAATGATCAAAGGCAATTCATGCCCATTCTAAACACGCTGGTGGTTCATTTAGAATGGTCTTTACCAGATAAAGCATAAAAGCATAGCTATCAGTGGAACCATACACTGTAAATGAGATAGCAACAATAACAGAAGTAATTGAGCTCAGCCCAAGGAAGATGATAACTACTTGCATCTAACTAGTAAGATCTGTCAGATTATTAAAGGACGATGCTGTTCCTACAGCCAACTAATTTATTCTTCACACAAACACCAGTGTGCTAACCTGAAGCCGCCAGTTTGTTTCTGACTACACAGATTAACCTTGGCCATCATTTAGTGTTGTAACAGTGGCAGCAAAAATCCCAAGATGCCATCCACAGCTTTCAATCATACAGACTCAGTCTGGTCTGACCACCACCATGAAAGTTACAGCAACAGCTGCCTACTTTCATTGCCAGCTAATTCCAGTGCCAGCTTTACCTTAACCTAGCCCTGTGAAAAACACCTACTACTGGAAGAGTAGTTTCTGTCCTGAACTGGACAGAGCTGAAGTTAAAGACTTTATTTACGTAAATTTTCATCTCTAAGATAATTAATATTGCCAGTAAAATGAAACAAAGCTTGAAGATGTAACAAAGTAAAATGTAAAGGATACTGCTTTTAAATAGCGGTAGGAAAGCAACTGAAATTTTTAACTTGCAGCCACCCTTATGTATCACAGTAAAACGACCCTAGAAGAAGCAACGTTTTGGTATTTCACTATCAAGTACAAACTAGCAATTGAAAACCCCACTTGGCTTGCACTTCATACACTTACGGAAGAAACATTTAGTAAGATACCAGTTGTCTATAGTTCATAACCCACACATTGTAACAGAACCTTTTTAATCCAAATTCTCAAGGTAGATGAATAATTCTATTCTGGCTGGTGTTGGATACTAAGGAAACGTGTTTTTCAATGTTGTCTAATATACTGAATAATACTTGTGTTTGTTGCTGACGAGAGATTAAGAAATTGCTCATAGTTTAGACCAAGCCTTAAAACCCAGTGATACATTTCTTATTGTCTGGTTTAATTCCCATTCCACTAAACTTGAAACAACAGTGAAAATTTCCCACTCAAAGCATTCTCCCCAAAATGTACACGGATAACCCTAACAACAAACTAAGCCAAGAAAAGTAGATTTTTTTTTCTTAGTCCAGTAATTTTGCTTCTGATGGATAGAAAAGAAAAAAATCACTACTGTGTTTGAGAACAAGAGTAACCTGGACAGACATGGATGGCCTTCTGAATATTTTTCAGAGGATTGTTTTTCTCATCTTCTAACATGTGACTTCCTGCTACCAACTGATTAACTGCAATATTCAGCAGGACGTCCTATAAAACAGAACATAAGAGTCACTTAACACTGTAAGTGATCAGACGGAATTAATTTTAGGATTGTTCATGGAATTACAAAATCTTCATTTTAAGAAAGCCAAACCTTTCCATGGTTTACATCAAGTGTATGTGCGACATTTCCTGCCACAGCTCCTCCCTGCAAGAAAAACCCAAACAATTGATTTGGTTACATGGCTAACTAATTTTATGCTAAATATAATGCCAAAATATTTTTATCTTTGCTATTCACAAATACAAAATTTGCACAATGAGATAATTTCCTCGCTTACAGCATGATCTTTTTACAAAAAGTCAGCAAGAGACATTCTGGACTAGAGCTTATCTATATGATCTGTTTCTAATTTTAGCCCCATATAGAAAGGGGTTTGTTTTCGGGTGCTATTTCCGTTTATATAATTAACATAAATTAAGACAAAGTATTTATTTACAGAAAAGCTAATAATAAGCAGAAAAGTGACAAGAAGACATTGGCTAATGTGAAAAGTGAAGTTGACTAGATTAACCAAATTAAACACATGCAAATCTTAATATATATCTATTTACATAAATACATCTGTATAAAACTAAACAAATTATACACAGTACAGCCTTTTACTGTTGGAATAATTCTAGCAGATTTTTCCTCCAAGTTTATTTCAAGAAGATCAAGAACTGTTACCTCATGAAAGATGCAAATAATAGTACATAAATTCAGTGTGTGGCCGTGCACTGCTTTGTATGTAAGCCTCAAGTTTTCATATCAAACATACTGAAGGGTGGGGTTTTTTTCAGTTAAGAAACAACACAGACTACTCAGAACGTAAAGAGCACACATGTGTTACAGCAATGCACTTACTTTTGGCTTTTTTGATGCATACAGTGGAACTAGTCGAGACAGAAGAGACCAAAGGGCAGGATTATTGGGGTAACTAGGAAAAGAAAAGGGTGTTAGTCTTTCTGGTTTAGATATGCACCTGGTCTTCCAGGACTCAGTAGGCACTTGCTATAAGTACCAAATGGATCTTTTTCTATTAAGAAAACAACGCTGTGTAGTAGAAAATAGACATGGGTAGTAATTAAAAGCAAACAAGACAATATTGAAATTATACTGTTAGCTAAAGAAATAAAATGTACAGTATGCATATCAGTATTAACGCGAAGAAAACACATAAACTTTAGGGCTACAGGTCTTGTCCTCATAGTATGGAGAACAAGGGATTTTAATGGTAGTTGGAGAAAAACAATTGCATGAAAATAGTTTCCGAAAACACTGGGAGAGACTATGATGTGTGTCTTGCTGAAAGGCTCAGAATGCTAAGGCTAATCAAATCACGTTTAAACACAGACACTTAGCTAATGGAACAAACTGCTTCAAAGGCTGTTAAATATTAAATAAAAACCCTAGGGACTTTTCTAGGCAGAAGGTTATGCTACATGATGAAAAATGCTTTCATAGAACAGTAATCTAGTTATCAAAGAAGCCACCAAAACAAAACCAGAAAACACTGAACACACCATGAAACTTCTGTTAGTTGAATTCATAAATAAGAAAGCAAACTTGTCAGCTAAAGGTACAACCTTAAGTAAGGACTTCAGCTTTGAAAACAAATTCTTTCTTAATTTTTTTTTTTCAGAATAATGATTCAAATAAACAGAGGATTGCTTACTCTTCAATATCATCAAAGCAATACATCTACAAGGCAATCTAAAGCAAGACAAACTATATACCTGTGTATAGCTCTGGAGACTTCTCTTTGGACTGCAACATTTCTACCTTGTAATGCATAAACAGCAGATGCAATAAGGCACCTCTCATAAATCCCATCACCCCCTTTTTCATGCTTCAGTAATTCTTTCAGGGCTGCTGTTGCAAGTGTTGCATCCTGCTTTACCAGTCCTAGCGTGCACAAAGTCTTCAGACTTTCCATACTAGGTTCCTTTAACGAGCTGTTGAATCAGAGAGACAGAAAGAGACTATTTTTGAGCACAAATTAAACTTACTGTTCACATTAGAGTTCTTGTTACTTCTGAGTTCTCTTCCTCCTAGGTATCATGAAAGGTATACAGAATTAACAGCCTCTCATTGTGGGATCATGGATCAAGCTAGATCCATATCCTTCAGGACTAGGTGACTATAGGCATGTAATTAAGCTCTTAATGATTACTTTTGCCTTCAAAAAAAGACAAGAATGTAAGCTTCTATGTTTTGTTTTCAGTCCCTAGCAAGAAAAAATTAAGAGCTGTTAAACAAACTTGAATAGCCAGCAAAAGGCATCCTTTGACAAGTAGGAAATGGCACTCTATCATACTAGGTATCAAGACATGTTAAAAATCTCTGTGCTAAGCTGGTTATGAGAAACAAAAAAGGTATTTTCTTGTTCAAGGTCCTACTCAGGCACTCTGAGTCATCTAGTATGAATTCCAGTCAAGATAGACATCTGTCTGTTGGACCAGAATGCACCACTTTTGTTCCTATTAGTAAAATCCACCATATATGTTTACAGCACTATGCTTCCAGTTCAGATCTAGACATATTCACCGTGATGCTTCTTTCCGAAGTCATGCACTATACTGCCACCACTAGAGTTCTCTACTAACAGAGGGTTGCCCCTGAGAGGCTGAGATCATAACTCAATCCTTAACTACCACGAGATCAACAATGATGCACAGGCTAGTAGCCTCCACAGATCCACAAGATAAAACAGGCATTCACAACTTAATAGCAGAACTAATACAGATCTGTTTCTTTTCATGGGAAAGCTACAGGATTGTCCTTCTCTACAATGCTTGGAACACAATTTTTCTGGAGATTGCTGACTATTTAAACTGAAATTATTTTCATTAGTTCTTACAGCTAAACAGCAAAAATACTGCCCAGTGTTTAGGACAACTACAAAGTAATACTATCTTAAAAGATAAAGTTTTTAAAATTACCATTAAAGGATTTTGGACATCCAAACTGCCCAGCCCTTCCACTCCATACTGCTTTAAGAATGTGAAAAATACAGGCCATAAACCAAAAATAGACCTATCACATGAATAAGAACACTGTACCCATTTCCACTTTTATTCTGCAATAAAGAAGATATCCACCCGAGTTCCCAAAAAAAGGAAATCTGAGGATTCAACAGTACAATAAAATTCTGAATCACATTCTGATTATTATTTCCTTCACTCACCATTTAAACAGCAGTGTCTTTGCAGCATCCACTTTGTTCTGTTTATATTCAATTATTGCCAAGGCAGTTAGGATATGTGCTTTATCTTTTTCAGACTTGGCAACAGACAAGGCTTTTTCATAGGCTGGTAAAAACAATTCAAAATTCAGAATTGAGGTAGAAGAAAAAATGCAACCTTTGTTATGCCTTTAGGATAGCGTGATATTAGAACAGAGGCAGACTTTGCTCCAAAGCGTAAGGAGAAGACAAAAATTTGACTAAGACTTCGGAAGTAACTGTTAGGAAACACCAGATTTACAGATTTACTCTTTAGAGTCTGGGAGTTGTTTAATANCCTGTGACAGTTCATTTATGAAATAGTACTTCAGATGGGCTCATCTCCAATTAAAATATAATTTTATAAATTATAAATAATAATTTATTAATAAAATATTAATAAAATAAAAATATAACTTCAGTACTCACACAAATTAAAATATAAGATTATTTAAAACACTGAGCTGACTGTTCTTTTGTGAGTGCCTACACTTCTACACTGATCATTTCATATATATTTTTGTGAAGTCTCACATCTCCGAAGTGCAGAAGAAGACAGTACAATTCTATTCAACACTAAAGCTAAAGTGCTTTGAACAACACATTAATCTACCACAGAATGACAGAATAGTTAGGGTTGGAAAGGACCTCTGGAGATAATCCCTCTGCCAAGGCAGGGTCACCTAGAGAAGGTGACACAGAACCCTTGCAGGTGGGTTTTGAATGTCTCCAGCAAGGGGAAACTCCACAATCTCACTGGGGAGCCTGTTCCAGAGCCATCCTCAACATAAAGAAGCTCTTACTCATGCTGAGGTGGAACTTCTTGTGTTTTAGATGATGTCCTTTACTCCTTGTCCTGTCACTGGGCATCACTGCAAAGCAGCTAGCACCATCCTCTTGACACTCACTTTTGAGATACTTATATTGATGAGGTCACCTCTCAGCCTTCTCTTCTCTAGATTGTAACTGATTTTTCTAGGCAAATAATTTTATTTGGGAACAAGGAAGGCTAAGAGAAAAACAGCTTCATGGACAAGAATTAAACACTTGAAGAAATGTATCTTCCCTTACTACTTTTGAATGGTTCTACCACTCTACTGAACAGCCTAATGATTTTCACAGAATCATAGAATAGGCCGAGTTGGAAGGGACCAACCAGGAAGTACAACTCCTGGCCCTATGAAGGACACTCCAAGAATCACACCGTATGCCTGAGACCATTCTCCAAAAGCTTCTTGAACACAGCATTGGTGCTGTGATGACTTTCCTGGCAAGCCTGTTCCAGTACTCAACCACCCTCCAGGTGAAAAATCTTTTCCTGATATCCAGCCTGAACTTCCCCTGACTCAGCTTCACGTCATTTCCTCGAGTCCTGTCACTGCTCACAAGAGTGAAGAGATTGGTACTTGCCCCTTCACTTCCCCTCATGAGGATGTTGAAGACCACAATGAGGTCTCCCCTCAGTCTCGTCTTCTCCAGGCTGAACAAAGCAAGTGACCTCAGTTGCTCCTAATAAGGCTTCCCCTCCAAACCCTTCACCATCTTCATGGCCCTCTTCTGGATGCTCTCTAACAGCTTAATGTCTTCTTTTTATTGTGGTGCCCAAAACTGCACATGGCAGTCAAGGTATTGAAACAGCTGTGGCGTTTATACTTATGCATTAGGACTGAAAGAGCAAAATAAACTGAATGTCAGCCAGGTTGGTTAGACAAGCAAATTTTGTTAAGATTAACCTCAAGACAAGTGTTCCATAATGCTCTGAATTTTACCTTTGATACTTTCTTCTAAGAGTCCTTTCTTGAAGTAAGCTAATGCTAGCCCCACAGTGCCATCAAACTCAGTTAGGGGTATTGATGTGTAAACTTCAATGGCCTCATCACACAGACCAAGAGCACTGTGGAAAAAAAAACCAGTCACTGGTATGAAGGACGTAGCAACAGCTGCTATGAATTCAGACAAACTAGACTAGTCCTCAAAGACCAGTGTCCTCTTTTTCGTAGTAGTTTCAAGCAGACACATAGAAAAGAGCAATATGAGGATAAGAATGTGCAGTATTCCCCACCCTTCTTCTAGGAGTAGTTGCTCTCTCCAACTATCTGTTGCATGGAGAATAATTGACAGGAAAAAGTCCTCCACATCTGCATGACACCTACATATAAGGATGTTACTTAATGGTCATCATAGTGGAGGGGGTGAAAACAGCAAGGAGAAACATGAAAAAAGCAAATCAAGCTATGCATGCACACAGACAGGAAAATGCACATACAGACAGTGATTACCTTGTTCTAAGACCAGTATGGAAGAAATAATACAGTATTGTGTTTATTAGAACTACTTATCAGTTACTAGAGATTTGCTCTCATCTAAGACACACACACAAAATAACACACACAGAGCTTGGATGTGAGACTTCAAGAGTCTAAAGAATTACTTCTAAAATCTTCCCTGAAGTTAATGAATTATCACTTGCTAATGTCACAGGCTAGAAGTTTCAGTGACAGGTACACAAACTTAAGAATATACAAGGTTTCCCTCTAGATAACAAACATATAACTAGCAGAGCTTGAGCAATCTTGTATCAAAGAGAAGTTTGAAAGTCTTCATATTTGTGTCCTGCATTCTTTCAGAACTAGAAGGGCATTGTGAAGGGAACTTAGAATTGTGAGCAGGACTACAGCAGAGGGGTTCATCAGCAAAAAGATCACACACATGTACACAACACCCCAACCTCACATACTTCAGGTTGTACCAGTCAATATAAGTTCAAAGGGCAGGCAGAAAGGATTTTCAATAAACTTTGAAGCAGCAATTTTATTCAGATTAAGCCTATTACATAGTTCAAGTGTGGAGATCGTAAAAAAAAAAAAAATCAATCATAATTTATTCTGGAGACCATGTAACAGCTACATTGTATAGACTACACTAAGGCATGTTAGGACCAAGCAAAGGATAACAGAATCACTGGTATGTTACAGTCTCTGAAGACATACACCAATTCCTTGCAATATGATTTTTTTTTTTTCATACACTACCTGTTTCCAGAACAAAGTTCAGTCAAACCTGTCTACAGTTAAGAAGGTTTAAAAGATTATTTTTAGCAACCACCTTTCCCCTTTAAGCCTCACCATATTTTGTACCACTGCATTCACTACATCCACAGCTAATGTTAGGGGCTCAGAAAATATGTCAACAGACACTTACCAGAGTGACCTGCCATAGTTTTGCATTGCTGTGTTGTATTTCTCAGTATCCTCTGAGTTTTTCAGCAGTGAAGCTGCCCTAAAATTAACCACAATGAAGGTTACTTACCATCTGACTATAACACACATCTATTGACAATAGTTCTCAGAGCACAACAGACAACAGTTTTATGCACAAGCTTTTCTACGCTAATTAAACACAAACAGAGCCTATTTTACTGTTTTAATGCATCAACATGTTTAATGTTCACCAAACACTGTTTCATTTGCCACCCTCCCCTACCATTTGAAAAAGAGAAGAAAAAAAACCAAACAAAACCAAAGGCCAACCATCTCCATTGATTAGAATGGGATACAGAATAAAACTAAAACCAAGCTTACCTTCTCCTAAAATTTCACTTAAATCCCACACAGTGAATTAGTTAATGTCCTGGTAAGACACACAAGTCTTGAATGTCTTTACTTTTTCAGTTCTGTGTTCTCCATTTCCAAATTTGGTATAAGAACATCCCCACACCTACCCCTACAATACACTTAGTTAAAACGTACTGTTGAACTGAGGAAGTAAAATCTATTCAAGGGAACGAAAAACCCTTAAGTTTTTCAGCTGGTGCATGGAAAAGAGGACAAGGACCTTCTATAGGTAAGCTTTCCAAGGGTGTACAGTTTACCTCTCATAGGCATAAGTTGCCTGCTGTTTTAGATGCAGATACTCATTCAAAAAACCAAGCATTGTGAAAGCAGATGCATCATCTGGATTTCTTTCTAGAAAATCAGGATTGACAATGTAGGAGAAGAAGATCAGTAAGTTCTGAAAAAGCATTACAAAAACATTGCTACATTGAAGCTACAATGTATGCACTAAATACTTTGCCAAATGCTTCTGTCAGTTGCTCACTAGAGTAATTTTGACAGGCTGCAGGCAAATAGAGAAGAGATGGAAGGAAGACCCAAAACATGACATCAGGGTAGCTAAAAAATATTTAAAATATTATGACATAACATTAATGCACTCAAAATATTTTAAGTCTTTCAGCACACAGTAGGTTGGGGTTTTTTTTGTAATGAAATAAGAAAGTATTCATCTTGTACTGACTTCAGTAAAATACTAGTAGAATCTTACAGTTTATTTTTAATACAGCTCTGAAACAATTCTGTGCAATGTGCTGTAGCAGACCTCTGCTTGAGCAGGGAGGTTGGACCAGATGACCCATTGTGGTCCCTTCAAACCTTAAGTCATTTTGTGATTCTGTAATTAATTGCTAAGGCACTAATTTGACAGCTGTTACCTCATCTCAGACTAGGAAGGTAGCCTATCCAGAGTCCCCTTAAGAACAAGGATGGCACAAAGAAATACAGTCTGACATTCATCTCATTTACAGTGAGATGTATTTTCTAGCTCTCAAAAACCAGCAAAAAATTACTCAAATGATTTATTTAAGTAATAATCGCAGACTAATGAAAATCTGCATTTGCTCTATCTACTTCTCAGGCTAGACATATGCAAGCCTATCCCAACGGGGAGGCTGATTTGCAACCATGCGCAAAACCAGAGTCCATCACCTGTAAGGTTAACACAATCATATGTTTGAGAACATAGAGCTACACAGCACCCAGGAACAGTCTTCTGCCAAGCATCGCACTACAGAGCCAGAGGATCTCGCATTTATCTTCACCTATGTATACAGACACATGCAAAGGGAGTCTGAAAGCAAGCACCTTATGACAAGCATGACAAGGCTCTGGTCCCTATTTTCATTGGTCTTTGAAACAAAATGTGCTGGAATGAGTACGCAGACAGAACCCACATTTATTTCATCTTTGTGTGATAATAAAAATCAGTGGTCTGCTTAACCCTGTTTCAGTTACTTTACAGTTCAAAAGCCTCTCCCCAACTCATCCAGACCTCTGTTGTCCAGAATTAGTACAGGTGTATCTGTTCATTCTGAACGCATCTGTTAGGCATGACAGATTAGAGAGGTATTTAAATTACCTACCTGTATATTTGCTCAAGACCACTTGCGCTGCTGGTATCGCATTCATTTGAACAATGTTGTACAGATACAGTTCAGTGTTTCTGTTGGTTTTATCCTGCAGCGTTGAACATACCCAGTGGGCATAGCCTTTTGCTCCCTCAGTCTCAAGAAAGAAACAGACATGCCCCCAAAACAGTAATCATTAAACCTGCTCAAGATGTGGCAGAATAATTAAAGATGATAATAACAATTCTATGTTTTAGGACAGAGTTTTGGCTAAAAATTTGCATCAGTATTAAGCAGAAGAATATACCAAATTGAATTACTCCACACATACTTTAAACTTGCCCTCTGGGCAAAGCGAATTCTTACATTTTCATATAATGTGCTAATATAATACATATCACTGTAGGGATGACAGGCAAAAAAAAAAAGCTATGAAAGAGTAAGTCCTCCACTTGTTTAGAACTCAGGGTCCTGGCAATATCCTTGCTCTCTCCAGAAGTAATTTATGCCTTTGATCTATGTTCAGTCCTGTGGAACATGAAGAATGTTTCTTCATGATTTATGGAGCTGATTTCTTGGACCCTTGGGACTACAGCATTTTATAAAATAACTGCCTGCTATACAATACCAGCATAAGTCAGAAACAACAATATGGAAGTCAGATAATCTCATCTGAAACACGCTTGTAGCAGTTTCACTATTCAAGACATGCCTATTTAAAAAAAAAAAAATCTCCTAAGTAGAGAGATTGAATATACAAAAACTTCAGAATAATACAATTGTTACACTTACATGCATACTGAGTTCAGTTGTGTGCCTGAAGAGATCCATAGTATCATAGCTGCCTACCGTCTCTGCAATGAGAGCCTACAGAGAAGCAAGAGTTGCTGTGGTCACGTATTTTAAAAATTATGACACTGACAAAAACTTCAACATATATTATGTCAGGCATATTTTAAGCATTCAACATGAAGACACTTTCTTCTCATACTCTCCAAGCAAGATTGGTTTTAGAAATAAAATGAACACAAGAGAAGCACAAGCAGTTTCCACTGTATCAGTAATTTAAAGTCTTCGGCTGCTTCTCTACATTCTTGAAGACAAAGACTTGTGTGTGTTAGAACAACTTGTAACATGTGACAGGAGCTGAGTTTCAACATGTGATGGTTTTAGAATTCCTTCCTAGAATCCAGGTTTCAATTAGCAGATGAGCAGCACGGGATTACGAAGTGCACTTATAATGATCACAAAAGTCACAAGTATCTCAACTATTCACAGATGGCCTAGATGTCAGAAGCAGCACATCAGCTCTCAGTGGCAGGGGAGGAAGAGACTTTCCAGAAAATGAGAAGTGCTTTGTCCCAGGTACATTAGCAGCTTACTCATTCTAACAATGGCGTTAGAAAGGGTGACCGAGAAGAGAGTTAGGCGGTGCCATATAATGAACTAGCAGGGTAGCTGAAGCTGAAATAACTATCACCTTATAAACACAGTGTTTTGTTGACAATTGTCAATAAAAAGCCTCAGAGCACAGTGATTGTTTTCTTAAAAGTTTGTTACAGAACTCACAATATCAGCCAGAAAAACACTATATGAGCGTATCTGATGAATGTAACTTCCATTGTCTTACCACTATGGAAACAAAGGAAGTAGAAGCTCCCTTTACTTAAAATACAATTTTTAGGAGCATGAATAAATGTCAGTTATTAGGATGAAGTTTAAGTCCGCTCTTCAACAGCTAGTTGTCGTGCAGTTTTATGATTTTTCATACCTGTCCAATCCAACACAGTAAGTAAGAAGGCTCCAGAGACTGAGCTACCTTGAAGGCTTCATGAGCTTGCTGTAAAACCAAAGATAACAATGCTATCGAACTGCCTGGCATGGTAACACAGCACTTCTGAGTACACACAGGTATTAACATGCAACAGTATTAGAAGAGATTTAACGGACCAAATTAGGTCACTTCTAAAAACATCTTGTGTACCACATAGAACAATGCATCACTCAGAGAAATAAACTAGTTTAGTCTTAAAAAAAAAGTAAAAAAAAATTAGAAGACTTTACAACATCAAAGTTCTCCTCCCTTCTAAATATACTTCCTTCCCAACTAAAGAGTTCAGAAGCTAAATCATCCCTTGGAACAATTCAAAAATCTGACTGGAGGATCTAGTTTTAAAAGTTTGCTTTTTTGTACAACAAACACATTTTCAAAAGGATAAGATTGATTATCCCCCACCAAGACATCTCCCTGTGGCCTACATATGCATAATAGTTCCTCAATTTGGCACAAGGTGAACAAAGACTCAGCATTAGTAGTCTTAGTCACACCACCATTCCCATACGCACCCTTAAAAAAACAGAAAGGAAAATCATACTCGGGGATGGGAAATATATTACCTCAATGTTTCCAGTTGCCAGATACAAAACCCCCAAGTTGGTCCAGGCAACAATGTTCTAAATAGAACAAATAAAATTAAACCAAATGCATTATTACACTATTAAAAAATGACAGTGCATCAGGGGAAGAGTTTTAAATGCCCACTTGAAACAGATGGCAGCTGCCTACAGCACTTACAATTTGCTCAGCTTGAATAGATTTGATGAACGAATGTTGAGCAAGAGCATAATTCCCAATAGCTGGGGGGAGAAAGAAAAAAGGAGAGCTAGATGTAACTGAGTTTCAAAACACCATTAGTCAAGCTGCCTACTAATTTGGATATTTTAGAACTAGGGCTGTCACTGAAGACTTACCACTACACGAAGCAACTACACCAAGTGCATTCCAATAAAGATGGTTTTTGCTGTCAAGTCTCACAGCTTTTTTGAGACACTAGAAAATCAAATGTGGATTATAATGATTAGGAGAGCAAAAATTAAGACTTTATGCACTTACTTATTCAAAGATGTAGGTTTTATTGTGTACAGAGAAAGTATGCAGAGAAGCATGAACATCAATTTAAAGAATGTACTAGGAAATACAGGCAATACCTGCAAAGACTTCTCTAGCAGTTCACTGATTTCGTTCATGTCAGTGCCCACTGCTGTGAGGTGCTCTGCTTGTCGATAATAATTTATTCCAAGATCACACCATATGCTAGGCAAAGGCATCAATTTTAAAGCTCTTCCATAACACCTACAGAAATATGAATCATAGAATCATTATTCCAAGTCTCTACATGAAGATCACAAAGCTGAAAAAACATTCAAAAGAGTGCTTAAAAACCTAAACCAAGTAAACATGCATAAATAACTGAAAACAGTTAAACAAAACCAGACAAGAATTGAAAGCAAAAAACAACTAACACATTTTCATTCAGACATTTATCATCCTGGTCCAAAGGCAATCTGTAGTGTCCACCACTTGTGAGGCCACAGGTGTGGTTATGCAGGTGTGCATTAAATCAAAGCTCTGTCAGTTACATTATGCATGCTTCTACTTAAAACAAATATCAGTCATTTTTACAGTTCATCAGACTTCCCGTTGGAAGTATTTGACTTTAGAGATCATGGTTGAGATTCACCAAGCAGCTGCATTTCCTGCCTTACGGATCCAGCTGAAAAAAGCTCAGAGTCACAGAAGAGTGAATTTATGACATTTTTACAAGAAAGAAGTACAGACAGAAAGCTGAAAGTATTATCTTGGACTTCCGTTGTCCTGGGGGAATTAGTTAGCAAATACTGCAACCACTCCATTTAAAAAGGCACCATTTGTGGAACAGCAGGGAGAATGTAGCCATGTGCCTGGAGACAGAAAGGAGAAGAGCAGGTGCTAGATTAAATGCTGCCAGCCACTGTGGCAATACAGGAAACATACTCTGAAATGAGTAGTGTAACCTGGAAGAAGCATGAGAATCTATTTACCCAATATGCAGGTATCAATAGATCAGCATGTCTTTTATTTTCTAGAAATCAAATAGTTTAGAATACTTGAGATTCTAAAGAGTCTTAAGCTGCAGAGAAGCTCTTGATAATAAAAAAAAATTACCTTCCTCCCAGTATGAGCAGCTCATTTTTCTTCAGCATCTGTTTGGCTGCATTTTTACCCAGAAGGAATCCTAGTACTTGAACATTCACTTTGGTTGGTGAAATAACATGCACACTAGTACAGGTATCTCCTAACAGTTTCCAGAGGCAAGATACATCACGACGGTGCTTTACTGCCCTACAATTATACAGAAAATGCACACAACACCCATTCAGACATTGCAATATCCTTTCCTGAAACAAAGTGCCACTTTGAAGAGTGGCATAATCTCAAATGTAATTAATCAATGAACTGTTTGATTTAATCAAGTTTCTTCCTATTCAAGCTATAGGTCTAAAAGGTCAAAAATTAGAAAGGAAGAACAACAAAAACTAACCAACCAAACAAAAAATCCCCCAGCACGTCAGCCGACTACACACACTCTTGCATATTACAAGATATGGCTCATCACAGAAACCTGATGGACCTTCTCCTCTAACAGCAGTTATTCCAAGGTTTCATTTAGTACACTTTGTACGAAATGCAAAACAAAATGACGGAGGGAAGGAAGGAATATTTTCTTCTTATCCATTATTTTTGGTAGGAATTCACTCCTCCCAGATCCATATATCAGGAGGACTATGGAAGAGAACTGTGTGTCATTTCACACTTTTGTTATAATCAAATGACTCTGTACCTTTAAAAAGAAAAAACCAAAACTCTGTAATTGCCATTCATTTAAGCAGCCTATGTCTAGAATTCAAACCATTTTTAATAAGCAGAGTCTTACTTCTAGGTTAGAAGCCCTAGTCCATTTGATTCAGTTTAACTGAAAATCCTCAAACACTTAACTGTTATTTTCCTGCCTGTCAAACCACAATCCCAGCAGAAATTAAATAAGTGAATAGTCAGTACCAACCTTGTAAAATATGCAAGAGCCTGCTCTATGTAATCCACAGCTTTCCTATCCAAATAGTTATCAAGGGCTGATCTTGCCAGCATGAGATAACACTCACCAAGTCCTGAAAATAAGAGAAAATATCCTCTATGAAAAGAGATGCTTTCATGATATGCTTAAAAAATGCAGTGGGGAAGGAGGCTGGAAGCCTGGTCAGTGTTCTGCGTTATAACAAAATGTAAAGATCCACAATGCTCACAACAGAGATTTTGCTTTTAATCTATCTTGTCAAGTGTGAACTGTAGAATTATTTGGATATTAAAATAAGCCTAATTAATTATAAAAAACATAGCATTTAAGCTTTGGGTTTGTCTTCAAATATTAAGTAAACCCCTCATGAGAAATCTGCATTGTTAAGTCTTTGACAAATATACCAGCTTTCAGTTTACATGTGTCAAAAATCATTCTTGAAAAACAAAAAAAGAATAAAGAATGTCACAGTAAGCAAAAGGGAAAGTCTTCTTTGGAGAAGACTTGAAGCCAACATTATTTAATCTTAATTATGTAAGAATTTGCTTCATATGATGTATTGTGTCTGGCTGAGATGGAGTTGACTTTCCCCATAGCAACCCTCCTAGTGATGTGCTATTGGTAGCTGTAAAGGTGTTGAGAACACACCAGTGTTTTGGCTGCTGATGAACAGTGCTTAGAACTGTTCATCAAGGCAGTCTTTCCAACATTTCCTGCTCCAGCAGCAGGCTGGGGGTGGTCAAAATCCTCAGAAGAGACACAGCCAGGACAGCTGACCTAAACTGACCAAAGGGATATTCCATACCATATCACATCTGTTCAGCCATATAAGCTGAGAGAAAGGTGGAAGAGGTGGGGGAGTATTTGTTATCACGTATGTTTTCTGGAGCAATAGCTAGGCAGACTTAAGTCCTACTTCATGAGAAGCGTCTGGACTTCGCCTACTGACAGGAAGTAGAGAATAAACTTTGTTTTCCCTTGCTTCTGCTTTATTAAACTGAATTTATCTTGACCCATAAGTTTATTCAATCTTATATTGTCCCCTGTTCAAAACCAGGGGAGTGATGAAACAGCTTGGTGGGCAGACAAGGTAAACCCACCACAACTGGAAATAATTCCCACTGTTAAAAAGGAACTGCATCTGATGACACAATTTCTAGCATTTCGGAAAGAGTAACTGCTTGGTTTATACATCTGTTGGCACCAGCAGTAATTCTATCTGGTAGTAAGTCACTGGATATGAGTTTCTTTCAGTCTCAGTATTATTTTGACAGTTGTGAAGCCCTCCTCATGCTACTGTAATCCTGCACCTATACCAAACTAGCGTTTTCCAAGAGTCTTTATGCTGGCAAGAATCTTTATCACACAGAAGTCCAAAGGTCATGAGCTTATCAGACATAAGGATGCTCTGCAATCGAAAACAAAATTGATTTTATTCCCAAAGTTATCCATTAAAAGATATGTTAGAACAGAGGCAGAATAAACCTATCATTTAGTAGCACAAAATCAAAACACATTGAAAAGGGGCACTGAAGGAACATCAGTACAGTTACAGTTCTCTCACTTTACTAGAGACTATGCTTCCAACAACTTAACTCAGAAACTGTTTAAACTGATCAGAACAGTACCAAAAGAACACTGATGAGAGAGCCAAAGAACTTCAGAGAGTTTTAAGAAAGTCCACAAAGATTAGAATAAAGACCAAACATTAGAAAAAGTCTCTAGTGAAGATTGTTGGAAACTCAAAAGGATCTAGGGCTAACAAACCAGAGATTAGGACGTGAGCAATTATGAAAAAAGACTCGGGAGATATAAGAAAAGAATAAGTATAAAGGCAGCTATGGGAGGAAATCTTGATACTGTGTACTTAAGTATGCTAAAAGCATTTTAATCCTAGTAACACTGTCAACTGTTACCTACAGACACTGAGAAAGCCATACACATGTGCACACATCTATACAACACCACTGCAAACTGCTGCTGCAGTCAGCTGTTGCCTTTTTGTCCAAAAACTAGTAAAACTGACTATCTACAATACTCTCTCACTCCATTATGGAGCTTTTGCCATGTCACTTTAGTCTGGAAAACTCCAATCAATGAAGCTATACAGGAGGAGGTAGAACCACACTGTAACACTTTCAGATGAAAAATCTACTGTTGCAATAATAACCCAACACTTCTGACTTAAGTCTTACATGAATCAGTTTAGATTTATCCAGAAATCAAAAGGCCTTACATACAATGAAAGAATACTTAAAAATTCGTATCAGCATCAAGCAGCAAAGAGCATCTGTTTCAGATGGGTATACAGGGTGAGAATGATTGAAGACTAAGCAATAGAGAAAATGCAAACAGAATTATTAATTTTTTATCAAAATTTTATACACTCCTTGCATTATATAACTTCAGAATAACAGTTTCATCACCAGGAAGAAGTTCCAATTGCCCCATTTCTCTCTGCTCCTAACTATATACTAAAGATCTCTACTCTTGCCACCTGTAACACTTTTGAGACCTCTTGGGATTTACTGCTATTTTTCATTACTTGAAGAAGCTCAGAGGCGTCTGACTCACTAGACTAACACAAGAAGTGAGGAATGATGGTCAGAAGCAGAAGAAAATCAGTATAAGCCCACCTCTTTGAAATGGCAGACTGATTCCACTGCCTGTTGAGCCAGTGTTTTACTGCTTAGGTGAACCTGCAGCACTGTTAGCTGGCTTCCTCTATATATGTTCTATTCTTCTACTCATTCGGCCTGATAGCCACACAGGATTAATCACCTTTCATACTTACTTGAAAGAGAAATAATCACTCCCATTCATCATTATTTAAGAGCTTTTCAGATATTTGTGCTACTACAAACTAGCTTTCATGCAGGGGATCCCATGGCTCTACACACCCAAAATAACTCTGTCCTTCCATGCAAGAAAACCTCAATACACCAAAAACCCCTCCAAAAGACTAAAACACTGCAGTGCATAGAGGGAGGAAAAGTGAACACTTTCAAATTCAGACATACTACCTTTCAGTGCAGGCACATAGTTTTCTGTCTTCTTTAAAATCTGTTGATAGGTAGCTATAGCATTTTCGTATTTGCCTAGAATCTGCTCAAGTGCTGCAGCTCTGTAAATGCTGTACACGAGCCCTGGGTTCAGCTCACTTGCTTTCCTGAAGGATTTCAGAGCCGTTGAGTAGCTACCTCTGTTCAAGTAAGCCTCTCCTAGAGATTCCCAGCAGTTGGAATCTTTTGGATCAGCCCTGAGAGCCGCCTGCAAACTGAAGATATCAAGACACATTTGTTTAAATAAAAGATGATACAATTTAACATAAATTATTTCCTTTCATTGTATATGCTCAGGACACTAATTTTCCATTATACACTCTCAGGACACAAATGCACAAACACATAGAACTTTTAAACACACTATAGTAGCTTTCTCATCTTCCGAGGGCATCACACAATTTTAGGCATTGTACTTTACCCTGGCTACTCAGTGCTATACCAGGCTTGTCTATGCCTGTCACCAGGCTTGTTAGTATAAAACACTGTTAACAAGACTACATTCTGTGAATTCTAGAACTGAAGAGAGACACAGCTGGCTCAGACTCACTTCCCATTGTTTAGTACAAGCTATAATCAGCTAACTTATTTTGAACACTTGCTATGATCAAAGACCATTTCACTGGGATTTGTAGAAAAGGACTTAAATCAACCACCAGGTCTCTTACTCAGCCACTGCTTCTGACGGCTGACCAGTTCTTAGGTAATAAAGTCCACGATGAAGCCAGGCCCATTTTGCTGTACCAGGGCTTGCTTTTCCAGTTACTTCATTCAGGATTGACAGAGCAGTATCCTAACAAAGCACCAAAAATGCCAAGTTAGTAAACAAGAAACGCTTTTTAAATATTCTTATGACTTTGTACGCTTTCTTCAGAGAAGCAAGGTGGAGGATGGAAAAAAGTGACACAAGCTAAATACAGAAAACCCCCTAACTTTCTCTTCATGTTCCCTACTGAAAAAATCCTTCATCTATATCACACATGTGATGAGTCCAATGTTATCCTTGGTTCTCCCACCCTTCTGCCCAGACAAATTTAATTTGGAATCGGAACATAAAATTGAAGCAGGTCCAACTATAAAAGCTGCTAAGCAATGACAGAACATCTGTTTTCAGATCTCAAATACAGAGGAAACCTGAAGTAATTCCTCCAAGAGAAGGATTAATAGAAGAACAAAACAGCAGTAATCTGTTCAGAAATTCTGAATGTACAATACCATGTCTCCAAGTTCCACACTTAAGTTTACAGCTGCTGTTCCAGATTCTTCATCTGTTTCATCCAGTTCAAAAGCCTTTTTATAGCAACCACGAGCTCTACTTTTGTCTCCAGCAATGTCTCTGTAGTAATTACCTAGGTAACAAAAGGCACTTCCCAAGTAGCTGTCCAATTTTGCAGCCTATAAGGAAATATGAACACAATATCGGACAGCATTTTGAAGGATTATACTTATAAACAGGTCCAGTCATAACTACTTGTTCAATCTCTGCTTATCATCTTTTTAAAGCCCCTTCTGAAATAAATGAGTTGTCAAACTTTATTTTAAAATTGCACAGATTTCCTGAGTTTTAAATATCTGGAAAATCTGCTACAAATCTCTCGACACAAACATTTTGTACACAAAGTACTAAAATAGTTGTGCTAGGAGAAAGCAAATCTTTACGACATCTCGTAATTGTCATGTTCTACTCTGTTTCAATGATTATGTTCATACTTTTACCGTATTACACCACAATTAACTCCAGCCTCTTCTAAAGTTTCAGTTCCTCCTTAGATGCACTTGGCAGATTTGTTTGTACTTAAGAAACCCACAGCCTCCAGGCAGCAGCAAACAGCTTTGACAATAATAATAGAGATCACATAAAATGGTGTAGAACCGAAAGTACTGTTTCACTTCAACCACATTTGCCAGTATACTCTGCTGTTATTTAAGTGCAAACAGTAGGCAATGATTTGAGTTGCCGATACCTATCATGAAGTTACATGGTGAGTTTACAATGCCTACAGCTTTATTTTGTATACTCCCACGTTACCAGTACAGATATCAGACTACACCTTTTGGATTCATGATATGATCTATGTTCAGATAAAGAGCCACAGTCATTAAAACCCCAAGGATCAGGAAGAGCATATACATTACGGGGCTTTACCAACTTACATCCTTGGACAGATAGTGAAACCCTAACCGCATTCTCAACTCTTTCCTTCTTCATGTTTTTCCAATTTGAGTTTTGCTCCCTCCATTTCAAAAGGTCTTCAAATACGTATACTGCATATCTAGAGGCCTCCACTTTCCAACCCTCAAACAGAGAAGATTGAGGGAATCACCACTAAGTTTTGCTAATTCAAAGACATCTAGAATTAGGTGAAAAGAGGAAAACAAAAGCAGGGAGATTTGAGGTAACTGCACAGTTCCCTGCAATGCCTTTTTGCACAGCTGAACTGGGTTTACAGGCTCTGGAGGCTTATACACTGTAACAAGGAGAATATTCAAGTCTCTGATTCCAGTCAGTGTATTTTCCGTATTTTGCTTTTGATGTAAGAAAATGCTAATTATCCATCAACAGTTAAAGCCATCTTTACCTTCAAGAACTGAGTGAGTGCTTTTCCTTTGTCTTTTTTTGTCTCATCACTCATGAACCAGTATGTGAGCCCCAGGTATTGATGATACTCTGCAATTCCAGCCTTTCTTTCAATAGCATTTAGGAAACTAAATAAAACGAACACAGGTCAGATCAGACAAATTCTCAAAAGCTGCAAAACACTATATTCTACTCTCCCACAGCACCTCCCTGCTAGAGGAAAGAAAAAAAAAGTCTACCTTCTTTCTGCCTGTTCATAGTTGTTTTGGGAATAATGGATGAAACCCTCCAGAGCATGGGACTCAGCCAGATCAGGGTGGGACGACAGAAGCTCTTGTGAAATCTGCAAAAGGATGTCATTTTTCCCTAGTTACTTCCTCTATAAAACCAAGAATTGTACTTAGCTCACAGGAATAATGGAAAGCACTAACCTTTGAAGCCTGATCCATTAAACCTTTGTTTAGATAAGCCTGACCCCTGATAGCTGAAACCACTGGATCACTGCTTGCACCTACAATCTACAAAACCAAGTAATAAACACAATCCATTTATTCTCTCCCCATATTAAGAAGTCAAAGGTGTCAAAAGCAGGCAGACTGCATGAAGATGAACACAAGAACACAATTAATGTTTTCTCTATTACCCCTGAGAAGACTTAGAATAATTCTGACAAAGATCAAGTATAAGATTGTAGAGAGCAAGGACAAAGGTACAGAAGTATGAAGAAGAACAACAAAGAATGCAACTGTGAGATAAACTCAAGGGGAAGCAACTTCTGCTAAAGCTTAACCATGCAATCTTAAAGTAATATGTTTTTCTTCATGACTAATAACAAGCGAATGAAGGACATGGGAGGCAGGATTATAACACGAATTCAAATCAAGATGAGTAACAGCCACAAGAACCCAGCCGCAGTGAGCAAGACCAGACAAAGTCAAAAGTGATAGCTTCTAAAATTAGAATTGCAAATGAAAAGGAGCTGCAGCAAAGCCTGAAATGGCAGGGATAGAAGAAATGTTTTAATTACATGATAGCCAGTAGGTCTAAACCACAAAGTTGAAAGGAGGCAAGGGTAGAAATACTCAGCTTAAGTACAGAAAAATAAGAGCACTTTTTAATATTAAAAAAAAACCCCAAACATTTGAGTCAATAAAAATACCTGCTCAAGCGCTTTAACAGCTTCTTCTGCAGCATTAGCATCGGCTATTTTAAGCAAAGCTTCTGCTTTCAGCTGAAGGGCAAGGTTCTTCCACCGAAGATTAGGACCCTCAGCAGTTCCAAGAGCCTCAAGAGCTGTTGGCAAGAAGAACCTTTCATCAAGTAAAACTAGAAAAGGTACAAAGAGCAGCACTGTTCAAAATATTTTTAAAATCTTGTTAATTACAATTTTTCTGTCTAATAGAACAACATTCAGACTGCTCTCTGCCATATATATGAAATTGTCCTGTAAATGTTCATTCACATTTAAAAATTAAGTCAGTTCTAGGGAGGTCCTCTCAGATGCATGGATACTTATTGCTTTCTAGCTGCTGGTCCTATAAATGGAATTCCACCCTTTTTCCCATTCGAGTACTGAAGAAATAGTGACCTTTCAACAAAGAAGTTGTTTTGCACTTCAGTGTTTAAATAAAAGAAAATTACTGAAACCAGGGATTTCCCTCAGTGCCTGTATAAAAGTTATTTTGTACTTTTCAGTGCAGTTCTGATTCCTTTTCCGATACACAATATAATTTCACCTCAGAGATTGAAGGCATCTCTGTTGAGCTTCAGCATTCTCCAAAGGCAAGAACTTCCTCCATAATTCAATTAATTGTATTTATTTGCATGTATGATGAACTTTTGTCTGATTTGATACAGCCAGTAACACAAGACAAGTAAAAAGCAATGTTTCCCCAAAATTCTCTCCAACTTTCCACTCATGTTTTGCACTCAGAGAAAATTTGTGCATCAATAGCATCTTTTACCAAGGAACTATACCTTAACCTACCCTTTGCATCGAAAAACAAAACTTGTTTTGTTTGTTCTGAGTTTGCCATTTTAATTGCATTTGATACTAACCAGACTTCACATAGGAAAACAAAATGGTCAATCTTTATTTATATTCTCCATCATTTACATCTTCACACATTTCAAAATTATGTCTCCTCCAGACTGGAAAAGCTATTTAGTTGTTCTCATATGCTGCATTTTCTGTCCATTTGATCAACTTTATTACTAGTCTATTAACTCCTACTCTTATTTTCTTTTTGAGATTGGGTGGATAGGCACCAAAACTACACACAGATTTCACTATGCTGCTGAAGTTCTAAAAGCCACTGTGTATTGATGGTATGTTTCTCTAACCATTCCCTTCCTTGAAATTGCTAATATTTGATCTGCCTGTAAAGCCTAGAAGAGGAGAGAAACAGTCCTATTTTTTCATACAGAATAAGGACCTTCTGCACTCTACTTCAACAAGAGGATAGGATGTCTTTGTAAGAACACTTCTTCCCACAACTCCATGATTCTGCATTTAAGACTACCGAATTTTATTCATTATTTTAACACTTAGTTACACACTCTGATAATTGCCTCAAAGTTTTGCAGTCTGCTTTGAATAGCAGCAAACTATAACCTTATTATTTAGCATTCATAAACATCACAGGTATTGGGGAAAATGTCAGGGACACCTCCTTCCAGCCTGAAAACAGATGTCATTACCATACCGTGCTCTACTTTTTAACTTACATAGAACAAAAAACCCCAACACTCAATGCTACAACTCTACTTCTTAACCCAAGGCTACATAGTTTCTGAAACAGTCATGTAAGGGATCTTACGAATTACCACCTGGAAATCACCCTTATCCTATGTGCTCATAAGCTTGTCCAAGGAGTTCTAAATAAGCAACTTTACAAAAGTCATGGTGTCTATCCCCAAAATATTTTTCTACATGAATTCTTCAATTCCATTGTTTCAGTTTTAACTAACTCAACCACTACATATACTAGACCTGTCAGTGGTTTCCCTGAACTTTCCTAGAACCCTTTCTAAAATTTAGAGCCACGTTATCTACTTCAAAGCATTTGGCTGCCAAGACCGTTTCAGTATGCAATTATGTAAACCCCTTCGTACTTCATCTTTATCTTCCTCCTTCAATTCCTAAGTCGGTATCTCATAGCTCCCTAATGCTATGTTTCCTTGTCTTATTTCACAGACATCACTATTAACACTATAATCACAGAGAAGTTGTTAGGTGAATCTGCTGAAAAGAAGGGTCATGGTATAAAGTCACCCTGAGCTCTTCCACACTGAACACGTATGGGAAAAGAATTACCTCATTTTCATTCTTTCTCCAATAAACTTCCTTTTACACATTTTTTTCAGTCTTCATTTTTCCTCCACTCAAATTTAGAGGTCCTTTGAATTTCCCCTGCTGGCAAGTACTTTCCCTTTTTGTCCCATGACTGTTTAGCCAGGTCTGTATACTTTTACTTTTTCAAGTCTTTCTTGAGAAATTTTTCACTGCATTTGTCCCTGCCACAAAAAAAGTCCACTTTAGCTGCCCTTTCATTTATAACCACCAGATAGTGGCTCTGTTCAGATGAGATATGCATCACTAGATTGTAATAAATGCCCTCACTCCCAGCTAGCACAGATGAAGTTTTACACTCAGTGAGGTTTCTTCATATGCAATTGTACTATGCATCATGTCTGCATTTTACATTAACTTGATTAAAAATTTGTCTTTCAGGTTGAAACGTGATGTCTACCAGACTAAATGTTTGTGACACCTACCCTTGTGGTTTCAGGCGATCTGTTGTTTGCCAGCATTGGTCAACCACCAGCAGAAGCAGCACATCAGAACATGTAAACCTTCTAAATATTAACGATCAGACAGCTTTTGGATCCACTTAGCCAAGTATTTTCCCTGTTCCTGTGACTAAGCAGCATAAGGTGCTTTTCAGCAGTCATAAATCAAGAGAGGCAGCACAAGCTTGAGACTGTGAAAAGCACCACACTACTGCTAACTCAGACCTACACCACAAAGGCCACATTGGCTGGACTACATAAAGCAGTGTACCCCTGCAGTTGCTCCTTCAATTAGCAGGCAGTTACCTTGATTGCAGGACAGGACAGCATCCCTGTGTTTGTGAATTTTCATCTGTGCCTCTGCTAAATAATGCCATGCTGCTGGACACTGGTTAGCCTTCTGCAAACCTAGTAAAAGTTCAAAAAAGACAATTTAAAAAGTTGCTGAGGGTTGCAAAGAGGGTTACCACTGTAGCTGGTAGACACTGTATTACCATATAATGCCATTAAAAATGTATTATCAATCAGATAGTAAGACTTGCAGTTAATTTTTTCTTTGAGTCTCATCTTAGACTGTTTTAGACAAAGGCCTCCATGCAACAAGGCAAAAACTAAAAAGCATATAAGTTTCAGCTAGGCTTAATTTTGCATATAACATTACATATATTGAAACTTCCTGATGAACCTGCTTTAATTAAAGATTCATTAATAAAACTGAATTTCTGTCGTCTGATATATAACTACTAAGCAATGCCTCAATGCCTAAGATGCAAACACTTGGCTCACCGGAGAAGACTGTATTTCCAAGCTCTATATATTCACACATTATACCAAGAGCCTTGTCTTTGTACTCTCCCCCCTATAAACCAAGTCTATGTATAAAAGTAAAAATAGAAAAACAACTTAATATTAATTAAAGTAAATTATCTTTTGTCAAAAACAGGATGTACGTTTTGTCAAAACATACAATGGCCATTTAAGCCAGAAGAATTTGCTTTCCATGGAACACTTCTTCCTCCTAGGCAAATGAAGCTTTTATTCTGTATTTTAGGCATGATGTTGTTTCACTGTAAACTACTGTAGAACGTTCCAAAATTCCATTTCAGAAACAACCTCATTCTAAACCTAGCAGAATAGATGCAGGATACCACAGCATAGTCTGACTGACTCATGAATGCTTACATCCCAAGTAATTACTTGCGCAGTTTTCACTTTAAGCTGCCACAGCAGCACAAGGAGAGTGGGGAGTCTTGTTTTCCCACTAGTATACGTATGAATACTTTGCAAAGAGCTTTGCCATTTCAATACAAGCAAGTTAATTTACAGATCAGTAAGCCAACGCTTCAGCAAATATGGTTACTGTAAAACAACAACAAAGAAACTCTTACAATATTTCTCTCTAGATACTCAATGTAAGTCTTTACCCAACATAAGTGTTAAAGTGGTCTTAAAACGAAGTAACTTCAGAGAAAATGGAGCTTTTTCAAGGTACAGAAATGCAGTGACACTATTAGAGAGGTTGCATTACATTTTACTTTATAAATTCCATATTCCTTCATTTACTGCCACTTCTCCATTTAGATTTTCCCATAGTTATTTCCCCAATAACAGGAGGATTAAAAATACTTTACATTAAAACACTACAGAGCTGACTGTAACACCAATGAAAAGTTTCAGAGATGTTATACTTAGAGCTATGTTTAAAAATTTTCAATTTTCACAATCAGAGAAAGTGTTCAGCATTCTTTTAAGAACTAGGTGGTCTTAGAACTGGCAAACTACTATGCAAGTATAAGATTCCCTAACTATTCAATATAAACTAGCTGGTGTTCAAGTTACAGACCACTTATACCTCATATTACACATTTACCTTCAGTAAGACTCTTAACAGCTTCCTTGTACTTCTTTTCTTTGAGGCATTTTATACCAAAACAAATGATGCCTGGACCACTACTTGCATCCATCTCCAAAAGCCTAGAGAAACAGTGCAGGGCCTTTTCCGACAAAGTACCTGGTTTCAGAAAAAGGCACATTTTATAGAGTTTTAGGTTAAAAACAGCTTACTTTTTCTACATAAATTAACATCATCCTTTGAGTTCAAAGTGATTTACCAAAGGCACAACATACTTATCATCCTTTATCCCATTAAAAAAACCAAAACCCAAGAAGTAATCTTGACTCAGTACTACAAAACAAAGTAAACTGACAGTCTGAAACTTGAATAACCACTTTTGCTAAATTACTACAGGTATACTTCCTTTATCAATAAAAATTAATTCCTTCATATGCTTTTCATGTAAGTCTAGCTGAATGTCCACATGTCAAAATGTGCCACAAATAAATCAAAATAATTTCCATCCAGAATAGACACTGTGTACCTACAAATTTGCTGTGATAAGCTTGCTGAAACAACATTGCTGTGAAACCACATAATTGAATGCTTTAGCTTAATCTTAACTGATGCCATTAACTTTTGAAGCCTGTGTTTAGCTGTGATTGTAGTGTTAGCAATTGTTTAAAGGAACTGTCGTAACTTGTTGCAACAACCTTTGAACTACTATTTTCTTTAAAAAATTATTGATTCACATGGCATAACAGTTGCTTTGATTTGCATTTGGTAAAGGTGACTTAACAATGCATGCAAATTAGCAGGCCTACAAGAAGTGCAGGACATGAAGGATTAAAACATAGTTGGAATGACTCAGATACAAACCAACAGCCTTACTAAAACATAAGCAGCATCCTTCCCACTCCAAGAAGGTTGTAGGATGGTGATGTTGTCAGAGCATTGGTATGTAAGAACTGTGCCAATCTCTTCCTCTGAAAACTAGTTTCTGCCTGTTTCTCCCAAATGTAAAGCATTTTCAAGTAATTTAAAAACTGAGAGTCTGGGCCTTATTTGTCTTCATACTTTCCAATCAAAATGAAAAATTGTCACTTGTTTTATTTTGCTACACTATTCCATTTCTTCAAAACAGGAAAAGGCATTTTTCTACCTTCTAGGGTTTTTTTTTTCTGATTTTGTTGCCCAGCTTTAAAAATAAATAAATTTAACTTCTGACGCCTTAAACAAAAAAATGAAAAGCCACAATCTACTAACTACCTTTGAAAATGCTGAGAAAGTGTCCAACACTATAGCAATGTTGTTTAGTAAACTACTCAAAATAGTAATCGTATACTTTCAGATCCCTGCATTTCTGAACACAGTGTTCTGGTTTTTTCCCCTCAAAGATTCTCCTCTTCTACTCAGAACACATATCTAATGCATCTGTTTATTCCCTGAAACTTTTTAATAATGTTTCAGAAATGTTTATCCATTTAGGGGACAAGAGAGAGAATCTGTGTCAAGAATAACCTAAGTGTAGTCCATCCTCAGCCTTAGAGCACTGGCTAATGCTCTTCATTTTTTCTTGTAAGGTCAAGAAGCCAACCTTCGTTTATCTGAAGAGGCGGTTTTCAAGTAAGGCGTTCTTTCTTTGAGACTTCAAAGAATTGGACTTAACTCACAGGAGGTTTTTCGTCCTGTTTAGAGTCACTACAGAACTAGGCAATGACAAGTCAAAGGACCAAACACTTTATTTCCAGAGACATAACATAGAAGTAAAGAATGTACTTGTATTGGGTTGTGAAGGGTAAAAGCCTTGTCACAAAACCAACTATAAAAGATAAAATTTAAGCCCCAGAAATGCCTAAATCCATCCTACTCACCCGTATGAACAAAGTGCAAGCAAAGTACTTCTAAAGGATAACTCATGGTAGGGTACAAAGCCATCATATCATGACAGGCCTTTTCCAACCTAGCTATTTCATGAGGAAACTTGAAAGGAAAAAAAAAGTAAATAGTTATTTGTGTGAATTACCAGACGTTAAATAATACATCTATTCTCTTACTAAGATGCCTTTACATAACCTTACTTTTGACAAGCACTGTATGAAGTCTTTGTAAAGATTTTGGTGGTCTTCTCCAGGAACAGTGTCAGCAGACTTCAGCGCATGCTCAAATGCAGTCAAAAGCTGAAACAAAAAAGAATTAGGAGTGCAAAAAAAAATTATTACTCTAAGGAAATGTTACCTTCATAGAATAGAATATTTCAGTTGGAAAGAACATACAACAATCATCCAGTCCACATGCCTCACCACTGACCAAAAGCTAAAGCATATTATTAAGGGCATTGACTAAATGCCCCTCGAACACTGATAGAAGTGGAGCATCAACTGACTTTCTAGAAAGGCTGTTCCAGTGTTTGACCACCCTTTTGGTAAAGAAATGCTGCCACACATTAAGTCCTGTGAACCATTCCCACACATTCTATCACTAAATGCCAGAAAGAATAGCTTAGCACCCCCCTCTCCACTTCCCCTCTTCAGGAAGCTGCAGACAGTAGAGGTCACGCCTCAGTCTCCTATTCTCCAAACTAGCCAAACCCAAAGTTATCATCTGTTCCTTAGAGGACACACTTTCTAGCCCTTCCATATTAAAGTGGATAGTTACATGTCATTACCTGGATTCTACTCATTAAGTTTGCACGAGTACTATGAACAGAGAAAGTCACAAAGTTCCTTATCATGAAGAAGTACTCAGGATCTAAAGCATATAAATTGTCTAGTATAAGACGAAGCAATAATATGCTACTACATAACATAAGATGGTACAAGGAAGGTGACATTTCTAAGAACATACGTTCTCTTTCAAACCTAATCCCAATTCAAAAAAGGAACTCAGGTTACTATCCTCTGTGGTTAGCTGTCAGCCCTTCTCTCTGTTCTAGTCTACAAGTCTTTTTTTTCTTGACTCTACACATGTTGGAGAAGACAGGCACCAGAGTGCAGGCTTAGAAACACACTAAACAAAAGTTGTACACAGCTTGTCACAAGAGAAATACTGAACAGTGTGTTGCCTTCATGCCCACATCCCTCCAGGTTCAGGTGCTTTACCCAAAACTGTAGTAAAGTGAACTGCAGATTTGCATGTGAAACCTATTCCTGATATTTATGCCATATTTTTTCTATTTTAAAGTTCTTTTTTCTTTCTGAAAAAGAAAACAGTGCTGCCTGCAGCACCTGTTTTCTATAGTAGCTCGTAAGTTAAAGCCTTTGCCTTCTCAAGAGTAGAGATCCAGATTCACTTTTCTGCCATCTCAAATCACTTTGTATTTTCTCCTTTCTGAAGCACTGCTATCGACCAGACTGGAGATGAGAAATTTCCACCCTTCATGTTGAAGGAGGTTCATCTTGCAAGAACAGATAAATCAGATAAAACAAAATTAACTTTGTCCGTAGAGAACACAGGATGAGTATAATTCATGATCATTGTTTGTTTCGATCAGCTTTGGCTTTCCTAAGAAGTCATCTACAGCAAAAAAGAAAATTTGAACCAAAACATTTCTATCTAGGACAAAGAATAGGTACAAAGAAAACGAAAAACATCACAAAGCTACCTCTTCCAATTTGGACGGACGCAGGGAGAAGTTTGTTGTTTTGAAGAACATCGTATTGGTTTTGTGTGGCAAGGTTTTGCTAGCAGAAGGATAGTGGGGTGGCTTCTGTGAGAAGCTGCTAGAAACTTCCCCCATGTCCAACACAGCCAATGCCAGCAGGCTTCATGACAGATCTGCTGCTGGCTGAGTGCATCAGCAATGGTGGTAGTGACTCCGGGATAACAGACTTAAGAAGGGCAAGAAACCAGTGCAACAGCAATTACAGCAGAGAGAGCAGTGAGAATACGTGAGAGCAAGAAAAGGACCCAGGCTGGAGCAGTCTGTTATTGAAGGACTGCACCCTGTGGAATGAACAATGCTGTGACAGTTTGTGAAGAACTCAAGTGCCTCATTACACCTAAGGCTCATCTCAGGCTGCTGCACAGTTGCTGTTTTTGTCAGAAAGTAAAACTGCCCAGCTTTTTCTGAGCAGCTTAGTACCTCTGAATATCAAGACAGTCAGACAAACAGGCTTCAATTACTAGCTGCACTGTACATATATATCTACCTAGCTGAACAACGAGTGAGAAACATTACCAACTGCCCAGTCTTATTATCCTGGCTCCTTGTACTGTCTTTCAGGAACTGGATCATCTTCTTCCAAAGCTGATGAAGCTCTGCCTTTTCTGCACCTTCCTCCTGTTTAATTCGTATTAGTTTCTGCCAAGTTTCAGCCACCTGTCAACAGGAAAAAATGAGTCATGCTGTTAGTCTTTAAAGCGCTGAAGGTCCAATACAAGTATAGTCAACCTGTCACCAAAATTCACAGGGTAAATAAAACTTCTTAACACCAATGTAGTATTAAGAAGTCGGCATTATTTATTCAGTAACGAATGCACGGGGGATTGCTCCACCTAGCGTGCATTCCAATCCTCTGCAAGTACGTTCCTTATACACAGTCACCATATACTTACTATAATTGTTCATTACCATAAAACCCTCCCCTGGTTCAGTCTTTTTATAGCCTTGTTTTGGCTGTGGCTGCAGTCCTAAGCCAGATGTCCTCCCCTTATCTTTCTTCTATCCTTGCTCAGAAAGCAGATCTTGCATACCCTGTTTCTTTGCCAGAAGTACACAGACACAGTAGAACTTCTTATTCTTGGATTAACCCTTTGGTATCAAACTCTATCACACTAGGGTAGACAACAGAGTAATATTTCAAGTATCCCAGATTTACCTGCTTTCTGATTAAATAAATAACAAGTCCCAAAGCACTGTGTGGGACCTCTCCACCTTCCAAGGTACAGTAAACAAGGTAGAGAACATCCAGAGTATATGAATTCTGACTGATTCCTGGAGGAAATCAACAATAAAAGTACACATAAAGAGTCCTTTAATAAACTCTGAAAAAAAAAGCTTATTGGATCTACAGCACTACAAACAGAGAACAAAAGCAGCAGTCCATGCTGAAATTCCAGTGTGGAAAAGTCAACAGAACTGAAAAGAAAAAATATGACCCTGAAGGCTAACTTCAGTTTCCTATTCCATATAGAGCAAGTCTGCCTTCATACGCTAAATTATTAGCATTGAATTTAGTTTAGGAAACTGGCATACAATGAGGCTTTGGAGCTAATTAGTAGTGTTGACTCCAATGCTCTGGGCTATGTAGAATTTTTCATTTTCCATTGTTGGAGGAAAGGTGGGAAGATGACATGTAGTATGACCATGCACCACCCTGTAAGAAAGCAACCTTTTCAAAGAGCAAAGGAAAAATGAACAGCATACCTCCAAAATACACATTCTGTAATATTATTATAGAGATTGCAGGAAACATTACTGTTGAACCACAGAGGCATTTAAGAACTCCATCTTGTGGTACTGACCAGAGTCACAATATTTTCTGCAAAGCTAGCGTTGCTTTGAAGAGGCTTTTTGTGTCCTTATCATTGTGCTGGGAATGCAATACATAAGACACAGGCAATCGAGTTCAGGCTGTGTATGTATCCCACCTTACTCTCTAGAATGAAGCATCAGGGACAGTCTAGGAAGGGATCACCACACCAGTGAAGGGCTCATCAGACCCCTAGTACTGGTCAAGCAAAGCAAAGGACAAGTGACTCACACATACTGCGTGTAAATGTGCATTTGAGACCACTTTTGGCTTCTAGAAACACAACAGAAGAATGATATTCTACCCTTTCAGCCTGAATACCAATAGTCTTAATGTCAGTTTAATTGACTGCATTCAAGTCTTACCCAGTGGAAAAGAAAAAAATACAGTTAAAATCAGTTCTTCTGGTTGTAGTCCACAAGATCTTAAGTGGTCTGTGGCCTGTAAAAGCAGGGATTCCTTGATGAAAAGTATTTAGATCAAATGGAAAATTATTGTTAGATGAGAGAAAGTAAAGTACTTGACCTACCTCTAAATATTTCTTTTCTTGATGATATAGTTCCACAAGCTTGTTACATACATCACACCATTTCTGCTTGTCACCACTAGAAAGAAGAAAATCCCCAAAAAACACGCTAAATTTTTCGTATAATAGTATAATTATATGTATAGTATAGTATACAATATCATAGTTTTTCAAATTCTGACATACAATGCAGAGGTTCAATTGTCAAATTAATATTTAGAATAAATACTATAGATCCCCCTAGAGGTTTTACTCAGTGCTGCTTGGAATTAAAAAAAAAAATTACTTTTAGGAACTGTGCTTTTCTTTTTGATCAGTTTTCAAAATAAGGGAAAAAGCCAAACACTCCAGTCAGCTACACTGACAGCTGAGTTAGATTTGTTTAGAACTGTAGCTCTACAAATTGCATGACATATATTCTGTGATCTTAAAGCAGTGAAAAACAAGCCTTCTTATTAATGCAGACAATGAACTATCAGAAATAAATGCTGCAAGGCAGTGAGCTTAGACAGGAATAGGATAACATGGAATTCTCTAAGCTACAAGCCTCAAGTACAATTAAACTAAGAGAGTTTTTGCCCTACCAAAAGGGACAGGAACAAGAAACCCTATCTAAGTACAGAAAACCTTAGTACAAAGCGCTGACCAACTGATGTGAGAAGACTTTAAAAAAACCAAAGTCTATGCTGTGTATCAGCAATGGCATTCACTGAACTAGAAATCTTAAGATGGAATTTATGGCATTCAATATCCTTTACCTTTCATAGAGTTCCAAGAGCTTTTGGTAAACATCTGCTAAGTCTCCTTTGACATCTGTTTGGTTGGGTTTCTCATATAAATTTGCTAATCCCTTAACAAAAACACAAAAAAAGAAAAAGAAGATTTGATGTCAAATACTCTGCCTACAAAAATTATTCTGTTGCCTTCAATGGGGTCAAGTGCTAATGTAGTAATCACTGAGCAGAATTCCGCACAGCCTGCTCAATCCACTCATATTAAGTGAAAAGCTTTCCTCACTTTCTTAATACCAATAATTCTTTGAAACTTGTATATATTACATGATCTTGCCTGCACAATAGACAATACACAGAGTACACTAAGCCATATGACAAAATATATATAATATGCAAAATATATAACAGCATATATATATACCCAAGTATTGTATCAAGAAAACCAGAATCCGACTTAAAAAGCCAGGCAATTTCAACATCCACTGAATTCAGGCCCCAATAGTTATACTTTAAAATAGTATTTATCCTGAAAATATTAAGAACCTTATTATCTCAGAAAATCCTTGATCGTTGATATCAGCAACAGACTTAATATGCAACCTTATGCTTCATGAATCTCCAAATAACATGATTTTATGTTGTAAATCTATATTGCCATAGGCTGTAATGCACACACCACCCAGCACACAGCTATTTTAAATGTATACTTTTGCTCTTAAGTAACAACAAAATTCATTAACAATCCACTTGATGCAGAAAGCTGGAAAAATACATTACTAGATAAAATATTTTGTCTCTATAAAAGAACTATCAAATGTTTCTTGAGCTACAAGCACAGAAATTTTTACATGGACAAATTTACTGTATTTGTTTCAATTCATGTTCTTCCTTGCATGTCTCAAGCCAGGTAGTCTACACAAGAAATACAAACTCAAATATACTGAAACTAAAGTTCAGCGTGGTTTTACATTGGACACACAAGTAATATGAACCTCAGCAACTCCAAAGCTTCTGTGGAACTATGGGACTCAAGAAAACACTATACAACTCTTAACTCTGCTTTGTTCCTATATTTAACTCCATAGTGATACTTTTGAGAGAAACAAAAAGTAGACGTTCACATACCTGCCATGCCAGTAACTGGTTTGGTTCAAGTTCAATAGCCTTCTTATATGCTCCTTTGGCCTGATCAGGCTGCTCCAACTCAGCAGCTGCCAGGCCAATGAATACCCAAGCATTGTAGTTGTTTTTTTCTTGCTTCAAGACTGCCTAGAAACACAATTTAAAATAAAACTGATGAAAGAAATGTAACTTACAGATACATGTATTGAGTTTTATCACTACAGCTGGTGGATTATTTCATATGGCAATACTAGAAGTTAAGTAATTTTTAGGAAGGCACTAAAATTAGTAACTTCAGCTTTTTATGCAAGAGAATGCTTCATACCTGAAGAATTCAGCCAGTAACTGTATCTGCAGCTCAGCAATTAAAGCACTCCTGTGAGGTCTGGATTAGAAATGGATTTCTACCTCTGTCATTCTAGACTTAATACTGTTATCGCCAATGTAAGCAAATTCAAAAAGAAGGGGAATGAAAGTTTACATGTGGGAAAGTAACACGAATAATGAGTTAAGTTAAATCTGAAAATCTATCTCAATTTTTACATCAATAAGGTACTCTACGCTCTGCACTACTATACAGCTATAGGGCTACGAGAACATTAATAAAATGTGCAAAAAACCACCCGACTTACCTTCCAAGTATAAAATTAATTACCTTGCAATGTTTTAGGGCCTCCTTATATTCTTTATTTCTTATTGCATCTCTAGCACTCTTTAATGCTGCCTTCACCTCCTTATTTGACATTGTGGCTGCTAAATACAGAGAATGTATCATCAGTTCTTGTAAAAAGATATATTGACACATAGAAAGTGTCTATACCTTTATTGCACAGACAGCATTTTAAACACAGAAATATAGAGCAATATGCCAAAATGCATACAGCACTAAAAACTGATGAAAAAAATAACACGGTTAAAATTACCTACATCTAGCTTCAATGCAGGATTCAGTCATTATTCCAAACATTTAAATGATACAAAGAGCTACCCCAGAATGAAACTTTTCTTACAGGTTAACGTAAATTTGAGTAGGAGGAGGGGTGTTTTAAGAGCCCTTAGGAAGACCTATAAGAAAACACCCTGCACATAGTAGCTCCTCTTTAAAAAGAAACTAAGCAGTGAACTGTGCTTAAGAACCATATTGCCCTAGATATGTGTTCAAGGGGCTGCTAAGGATCAGGGCTTTTCTTGTGTGCTTTCTACAGCAGCACCGTGGCCATCTGTCACTTACACTCTGGTGCGGCCCACCATGCTCCTCTCCCTTCACACACACTTATGGCAGACTCTGCTTCTGAATACAGCCATGAATCAAGAAAAGAATAAGCATTTAAGGACACGTGAAAGAGGCATCCACGCTTTTGAGCATAATCATGCACTGTTTTGGTATATCTGGTAAATATTTTGCCTTAAATGAACTTTAGAAACACCACAGTCAAAGCCGTCTAGATGGGATGAGGCTGAGAAATAACAGTGCAGGTGCCAGCACCAAAAGAGGTGGGAAAATCAACCAGCTAAAGAACAAACTTTTTAGGAGCTGAAAAGCAAACATAAAAGAATGGTTGAAGGGCCTAGTGCTAATTCAGTAATGAAAAAACAGAGCATGTGAGCGAAGTTCAAAGATTCCCTCAAAACCTATAAAGAAATCTGTCGAACTTGCATTGCTCAGCAGCTCCTGGAGATAAATTTGCTTTCTAGGAGGGAACAAATGTTTTGGCCATCACAAACACACCCCGCCGCAGGCACCGTCCAGCATGAGCTCCAGAGTCACCTACAGAGAAAATACACAACATTTCGGGCACCGGGGAGGCGACCGGTCCCCGGAGAGAGGCCACCCAGGCCGGCCCGAGGCTAAGGTCCGGGGCCCGCGGACCGCCTGGGGAGACAATCTACGCCCACAGCCCCCCTGAGCGCGGCTCGTGTGTCGTGCCTCCAGCCGTCGCGGCAGAAAAAGCCGCGGCGGACCGAGACACACCACCCGCGCTCTTCGCCACTCGCCACCCTCTACCGCCTCACCCCACCTACCGTCGCCTCCGCCACCTCAGGCCACCACCCGTGCACATGCGCACGCTTGCCCGAAGGTAGTGACGCACCCAGTCAGCCGTCATTTTTTCTTCGGGCACTGCGGGAGATGTAGTTCCCATCTCCCGAGGTACGCTGGGAACTGTAGGCCGCCGCCCGGGACACCGTGGGAGTTGTAGGCCGCGGTCCTGCAAGTAGCGTGCGGTGGGGTCAAGCCTTACACCGTGGCCAGGGCCCCGGAATCTCCTTTTTGAGCCGCTGCTCTTCTCGGTCCGGGAGCTGGGGGCCACGGTGGCGGGGCGATGCGACGTGGCGGGCCTCTGGGGCGAGCAGGGCTGGCGCTGCTCCTCATGGCCGTCGGGGCGGAAGCGAGACCGCGGCCCGCCACCCCCGGGGACCAGCTCCGGTCTAACGTGGTGCTGGTGGCCTGCGACTCCTTGGTAAGTGACTAGGGCGTGGGGCGGGGCCACCGGACAGGTGAGGGAGGGTGGAAAAACCCTCGGCGGTGGCGTGGGTGGAACCACCGAGCATGAGGCAACGAGGCCATACGAATGCATTATGCAGGGTAGAGCCACAGGCATGCGCAGACACGGCTGGCTTTCACTCTGCTGCACCTCCACGAGGCGGAAATCTCGCTTGGGACTACAGCCGCAGGCCTGGCGTGTGGCCGAGGCACTCGGTTACCCCTAATGCCCCAATCAAAGGCGGCCTTCTTCCTAGGAGTGTGCGCCATGCCTGCATCAGATACACTACAGTGATCGAAAACCTCTGCGCAACTGGTTCCCGCGGTCTGGTGGGCTGCTGTGATAGGTACCGCTCGTCGCCACAAAACAGGGGGGGCAGGGGCGTGTCACCACAAAACAGGGTGGAGAGGGGCGTGTCAGTAGCGCGGTGGGCAGGGCAGCCGCTGCTGGATCAGAGGTGGTGTGTGAAGTGAATGCTCTTCTGATGACTTGAAAAGCCAAAATGAAAGGAAGGTCACTAAACCCTGTTAGCAATTGTAAATCCTAAGAATGTTAGGTCTCCACAACAGATGGGATAGAGATTTTCTATAATCACAGATGAAATTACTGACTTATTGGGCATCAAATACTGGTTTACTCAGGCTCTTATAAGGTATAACACAATAAACTTGTCAGATGTGTTTCTACAACCAAAAGGATGAAAGAAACAGTAGATATCTAGTGGGTTCATGACAGTGATTTATTGATACATTTGGTTCAACCCCCAGACAGGTAGAAATTTTTTCACTCACAAATACTAAGTAGGTTTCTGTGCACATACCTTCACATTTTTCTCTCTGTGCCCACCCAACATGCTGGAAATGCTTCGATGTAGGTTTTACTCTGAGGAACCTTGGTTTCTCTGCCTCCTCTGAATGCTCCACAGTGTGGAATCAAACATAAGCTCCGTGGTATTAAGCTCCAGATGCTTTCACATCTCATCACTTTTCATTCATTGTTGAGAAGTCTTGATTCCTAGCCTTCTTGGAATTCCATCCTTGACTGCATAGGTAAGAGCACTTGACTTCTTGCCTGCTGCCTGTCCTTTTTGGAATTTTTCCTAAATATTTGATAAACGTGTATGAGCTTTTTTCAAACCCTGTCTTTAAACACATCTGATGTGATTTCAAAGATAAAGAAATATTTCTTTATTAATGCAATAGCTCCTTAGTGACTTTTCTTCCTTTGACTCTATTCTCTGTTTATTTTGAGTAAATCATCCCTCTTAATATTCAAAAGTAATGTGTGTTTTTTTCCTCCAAATTTTCAGCTTTTACTAGAAGTCTTACTTACCAATAGTTAAAATTACAGCATTTGAGGTCCTGAGGGTATTTAATGTCCTTTCTATCTCCAGATGCTATCAGAAGCTGCAGACAAACCTTAGTTAAACTTTTGTATGTCACCTTTAAGCAGGAAGATTCTCATAACTATATTACAGGGATTAATGAGGTAACCCTTACAAAAAATAAAGGTAAAACCCACAATGTTTATGATATTCTTACATAAACAATTAAGAACTAGGTGCTGTTTTTGAAAAATGTTATATTTGCATAGTGCATACAAAGAAGAATATGTTAAAAGGAAGGTTGTGTTGTGTAAGCTTTTTTTCTGACATAGATTTGAAGGTAGAAATAGATCAATGATTTTGATTACATCACTAGTAGAGAACAGGAAGGATGGGTTAGTTTTAAAACTGACAGTTTTTCTGAAAAAAAAGGCGTTAAGTCCTGCAGGCTGTTAAAAGGACTTTCACTAGGAAGTGTGCCTGCCTTTATTGCGGATTACACTGCCTATGAAAGAATCACACTTATTTTGTCAAGTGTTACAAAAATTTTCTTCTCAGTGGTGCTAGACTGTGTTTGGCCTGCATAACAGTGACCTCTTGCTTGAACACCTGCCTTTCTGCTGTGCTGTCACATCAGGCATTGTGCTTTTCCAAGGATTTCCTGGTGAAATGTGCTAGTAGGCAATTCAGCTCCTGAGGGGCTGCTGGAAATTAACTGGGTGGTGGATGACAGGCTTTGCTTGCAATGCAGCTCAAGTTCCTGGATGAAATGTGCTTGTTTGTGTTAAACTAATTTTATTTTCGTAGATATTTCAAAACCTGAAAATCCTACACAGTTCTTAGAGGACAGATTTCCAGAAATAGCTGTTGAGCTTTCACTTTCTCAGCCTGTTCAAAAAGCTTACTATTTTCACTGAATACCAGTGTCATCTATAGAAAAAACAATCTTGTCACAGTATACAAGCATACTGTGACACAAAGTATATGGAATTCTTTTCCTACTGTGTTATTGAATATCGTTTCACAGTGTCATTATAATGAACTCTTGACTCCAGCTGTTCAAACAAGACAGTTGGAGAAACTTAAGAATGTGGTTTTGACAGGATTACGCAGGAGTTGTGTACCTTTGTCATGGTTTAGGAATGGTGTTCTCCATTATAGTGTTCCCACTGAAATGACTCCAAACCCTGTGCTGCTTGCTTACTCTTCTATCCTCCTCCCATTCCTCTGGGGCAGGCTGGAGAGGAGAATTGGAGGCACAAAAGATTAAGGTCATGGTCTGAGATAACAACAATTTACTAGAAACAGCGATGAGATAGGGAAAGAACAGTAACAGCAACAATATTAATAACAAAAATGTACAAGAGAGGTAAGCAATTCACATTCGAATGCTCACCACTATACTGTGCAGAGCCCTACAATACCTGACCGCCACCACACTACCCTGACCTGGAATGGACCCCTTCCCCTATTCCTGGAAAATGACACCAGGTGGTACAAAATAACCTCCATGTCTTAGACATGCCTCCTCCTGGCTGCTGCAAAAATGAACCCTATCCTGTCTGGAGCCAGGACAGCTTTCTAAAGAGCACTTTCAGCCCAAAGTTTAGTTCAAGTTCCTATGGCATATTACAGCTTTATTTCCACTTTGTCCTACTGAGTGCTTGTTTAATTTGCCATTTGTAGTAGTGTACAAAATTAGGTGATCACTCATTTGTCATGTTCTGGTATGAGCTGATTTCAGAGGCTAGGATGCCATGGTTAGCTCTAGTGGTGCCAAATGAAGTGACTCTCTACAATGCTGTGTTACCCAAGAGTATTTCTACCAGAAACCAAATGGAGGGAATTGCTTTTTTCTGCAGTTAAAAACTGCAGATTCGCTGTCACCTGTCTGTTCACTGAAGAGTTAGTCAGGCTGCAGTGTTGGGACATCTTATTCAACCAAGGAAAGGAATAAAAATGACAGGAAAAAACATGAAATACAGCATTCTGCATGAAACCTGGTTTCATGTGATCATAATGTTTTACTGTAAAATTACCTATTCAAAATGTTGGATCTTTTAAAAATTACTGATTAAAAACTCTGTCTAAACAAATAGGTGAAAATGAAATTAGCATTATGAAAGTATCGAAAGGAACCATTGTGGGTGGCACTTCAGTGGGAGAATAGCCTTCCTTTAGCTTTCTGATCACTTTTCCAGTCTGTAGTTTCAAATAAATTCACAGAGAAGTGGTGTGGATAAACCTTTAAAAAGGATGAGGGATCAGTGGTGGTTTCACAGAAATATGTGCTAGTGCACACATCTACATTGGGATTCAGCCTTACTCCTTGTTACTTTTCACTCTACTTATTCCCATTGAGTGTGTCATGGTAGGACACAACTCCTGAGGAACTGGAGCTTAGAATATATATAGTGATAACAAAGGAATTAATTTTACTATAAAGAAGCCGAGTTATCTTTTGCATTGCACATTTTCAAAAGTGACCCATTTTATACTGATCTACTTTGAGCTTCTCAACACTCTTTTCCACACATGCATAGAACTGGCAGCATTTGAGCAACACAAGTCCAAGGTAATAAATATATGAATTAATGCAACTGATAGTTTGTACTAATGCTGTTTATATGTTGCTTTTCTCTGTTTGATTGCAGGATGGACGCTTGACAGTTTTTCCAGGAAATCAGACTGTGGATTTACCCTTCATAAATTTTATGAAAAGATACGGCACTGTCTTTCTCAATGCCTACACCAATTCTCCAATTTGTTGTCCTTCCCGCGCAGGTAGAACCAAGCAAAACATCAGATAAATGCTTACACATGTCAATTTAAATGTGTGGTAATGCTGGGAAATTTCAAAGGATTTAATGGGGAGGGATTTGTTTTGTTTTTCAGTAACATCCATTTATTTTTTTAGTTGGTGTGTGAATTTTTACAGTATTCTTCTCTTTCATCTGTTTATCTTTTCTGTTTCTTATTATTCCTTCTTTCTTTTTATTTTTTGTTCTCATTTTTTCAGTTAAGTGTAAGCTCATAAATCTTTTTACAAACTCCACTGAAGCTTCAGATTTTTAGAAAATATTCAGGATTTGTAGAGAAATTGATTTGTCCTGCTGCGGTGCTGCAGCTACATTCAGACCTACTCTCTCTTCCCAATACAAAGTTCATAAATATCTTTCCTGTATTCAGCAAAAAGTAATAAATAATAACAGCTGAGTAAAGTGGTAGTTGTTACCACTGTTGGCTAGATACATGATAGTAGCTTTAATTGAATACTTTAGTGTTTTTGTTTACTTAATGCAATTGTTGTTCTATGTTCGATTTGACATTTGCAGAATTTGCTGGGAAGTTAGAAGAAAACTATATTCCTCAATCAAAGGTTACATCTTAAAACATTTCTAGCTTTTTCAGTTGTTGCAAAGATCCTCCTTCATCTGTAGCTGTAAGGGGGATGCCCCTTTCTCTCAAAGCATACACTGAAAGAAGCAGCAGGCAAAGACTGTCAAATATAGTGTTACATTTTTAATATTCCCTTTATTGATAACCCATTTGTTTTTTTCCTGGTCATATTTTAAGTGGGTGACATTATGTGAACAAGCAGTCAGCCTTTCTTCCTTTTTCTTCATTTTTGAGTCTTTTGGCCCATTTGTGTCGCCAAGAGCAAAGACTTTGTGTTAAGGTATTTAATTTTAATGAGTTTGTGAAAATAGCAGCTAGTGATCTGTGAGAAAGAGACTGCATAATGAATTCAACAATTAATCAATTATGTGTAGCATTTTACGTAGCTGTGACCACTGAGCTCATACGTGGAGCTCTGAACCAGCAGGACTTGTGTTGTTTAGCCAGTAGCTTGGACACCTGCAAGCAACAGAGGGTGTATCTATTGAGGAGGTGTCAGGGATGATACCAGAAGAGATGGTGGGAAAGAGGTCTTTGGGATGGGAAGAGGAGGAGTATTGACATGTGGGGTTGATGCATTGTGGTTACAGGATATTTCTCTTGCTTGTAGAATGACTTACTTTTGTTTTAGGACTACCTTTTAACTCTAAATTAGCATTGGAAAGAGTGAATGATTCTTGATAAGCTGCAAAGAAATAGGAATTCACTAAAAAAAAATCTTCCGTTATAGTTCCTTTGCAACTCTTCCCTTGGTTTCATTTCTTCTTGGTATCTACTTTAATATTCTTACTTTGTTTCTGCGACTGGCAGTGAAGTAGATTACCTAAAATGGATAAAATTGAGGGCACGTAGTATTTGTTAAAATACTATGTTGTAATTCCATCCACAAATGGAATTTGTTTAACTTTAAACTCACATGAAAATCTGACTGTAGTAAGGGTAAATAATACTCTGAAACACATATAAATACAGGATTGTTTCATCAGGTTCTATATTACCCTGTCCTTTTCTTTCAGAAATCAAAAATAATATTTCTGGTCTGAGAAAAACTTGCTTTATTGATTGCATAGCACCGGGAAGGACAGGACCTTCTGCAATTCTGGGGATTATTTGAATAAATTTTGTTACTTGTGTTGATTATGAATTAAGATTTTGAAGAGTAATACTTTGTATTCCTTGTTCTATTGGATCACAGTTTGGACTTTTAAGCTCTGTAATAATGAGAAAGTTAATCTCTTCTCAACTATATAGGTAGGGGGTAATAATCCATCATCTTTTTTTCCCCCAGCTATGTGGAGTGGTCTTTTCACTCATTTAACAGAATCTTGGAATAACTTCAAAGGTCTCGATCCAGATTATGTAACATGGATGGATCTCATGGAGAAGCATGGCTACCATGCACAGAAATTTGGGAAATTGGACTATACTTCTGGACATCATTCAGTAAGGTAATCAGGTAGATACTCCTGCTATTAAATGGACAGCAGTGAACATATCATGTAGTGGTCTGTCACGTGGCTTCAGTTTTTGGTTGAAATGATAGTACTTTTAATTTAAAAGAAATTGTGTTAGGCATGTAGCAGAAATCTGTCCTGCAACTTTATGGAGAAGCAAGCGTCTCACACGCAGTTGCACTTTGGCTTTTACCTGTAGTTGAGAGGTGATACAAAAACTGGTTTTGCCCAACATGAATGGGGTTTTTTTTATTGCTGATATTGCTGCATAAGTGAAATTCATAAACCATTTTTGCCTGCCTTGAGACTTACTGACTTCCTGGTGATACTAACAGTATAGGAAAAGCAGAACAAACCCCCATACTTGTAATAATTCAATATTAAATCTACTGTTACAAAATGTCAAAGACCTTTTTTTGAAGGCTCTAAGTGTTCACAGACTTGTGCTGTTGTGGGTTGACCCTGGATGGACACCAGGGCCACCATGATAGAACAAGCTGTTCTATCACTCCACCTCCTTCACTGAGCAGGGAGGAGAAAATACAATGGAAGACTCAATGGTGAAGGTAAGGATTGAGAGAGATCACTCAGGCACACAGGCAAAACAGGCATAACTCAGGAAAATTAATTTAATTTATTGCCAATTAGAAGCCAGAATAAGGCAATGAGAAGTAAAATCAAATCTTAAAACACTTACTCCCCACCCTTCCTTTCTATCCAGGCTCTACTTCCAAATTCTCTACCACATCTGTCAGTGGCACAGGGGGTTGGGGAATGGAAACTGTGGTCAGTTCATCACACATTGTCTCTGGCTGTCGCTCCTCCTCATAGGGAAGACTCCTCACATTCTTCTGCTTCAGTGGCAGGTCCCTCCCACAGGAGAGAGTCCTTCACTGACTTCTCCAAAGTGAGTCCTTCTCACAGGCTAATGTTCTTCACAAACAGCTCCAGCATGGATCCCCTCCATGGGATGCACTCCTCCAGGAACAGACTGCTCCAGTGTGGGTTTCCCCAGGGGGTCACAAGTCCTGCCAGTAAACCTACTCCAGCATGGGCTCCTCTCTCTGCAGGTCCACAGGTCCTGCTGGAAGTCTCTTTCTGTGCAGGCTTTCCACAGGATCACAGCTGCCTTTGGATATCCACCTGCTCTGGTGTGGGGTCCTCCAAAGGCTGCTGGTGGCTGTTCCCTGGATTGCAGGGGGACAGCCTTCTTCACCAAGGTCTTCTCCATGGGCTGCAGGGGAATCTTTCTTTTGTGTAGTTTCCATGAAGATGCTCTATTTCACTGATTAATAATGAATTATGTCCACTGTTGAAATAATCATAAAGAATAGCTTTTTCTTTGATATTAAACAGGTTAGAGTTACTTAATGTAAGGCTTGGATGAAAAGTGAAGAAAACATTTTCTGCTGAGTATGTGTCTTTTGTATGTATTTTCAGTAACCGTGTGGAAGCTTGGACTAGGGATGTTCACTTCCTGCTCCGACAAGAAGGAAGACCCATGGTAAATCTTACAGGTCATAGGAAGCAGGTTAGAGTGATGGAAGCAGATTGGCGGAATACTGATAAAGCAGTAAATTGGATAAAGGAAGAAGCTGTTAACCTTACTCAACCTTTTATTCTTTACTTGGGACTAAATTTACCACACCCATATCCATCACCCTATGCAGGAGAAAATTTTGGATCTTCTACATTTTTAACGTCTCCCTATTGGCTTGAAAAGGTATGTGAAAATGAAATTTAAATATAAATTTATTAATAACTGTACTTATTACAAACACAATTTTATTCCTGATTTTTCAAGACAGACCCAGTTTTGATATTTTGGTACACAGTAGGAAAGTACTGGATTGAGATATTAGATTTCTGATTTAAGGCTAGTAGAAGTGAAGAATTTCTCTCTGTTGCGGGAAAAGGTTTAGCAGTAGTCACTGAATCAATAAATAAGTATGGAGTTCAATGGCTAGAAACACATTAAAAAAAATTACTTTCTAAGCTGTAAATTTTTTTCAGTAATGGTCTGAAGTTCATTGTTATGAACATTCTGTATTTTGCTTGTTAGAAATGATGCTATATGTAATGATTTTGTCTGAGTTTTACAGTGAAAGATTGACTTTTCCTGCAGTATGAACCTAGAACATGAAGCAGCATAAGACACAACAGAAGTCATTCTTTTCTGTTAAGTTTTTCTGTGCTGCTGTAGGTTTTCAAGCACAAAAAAGTCCCCTTATGTCTATATGTGTAAAGCTAACAAATGGCACTCCATTCCAAAGAAGAAATACTTTTTCTCTGTCTTGTATGGTCTCCAGTTGCCATTATCTGCCATAAAATAGAAGTGCATTACAAGAGATTTCATTGCAGAAAGGCATTAATATTCTCTGGAGCTGCAGAATTAGAATTAGGTTTGATAAGACTTTATACTTAAAAAACCCCCTCCATATGCAATTTGTATAACTTGTGGCCTTTTCTACTGTAGAAATGCTAAATCTCCTTATCTAGGTGCACCAAACATACAAATACTTAGAAAAAAAGGATGTACAAGTGAAGGTTGAGAGATATGAATTTCTTTCTACTAGGTTATGGGTTCTTCTGGGAATGGTGAGAAGTTTGTGGGGAGAGGAGGAGCATGGGCAAAAAACCCTTCATTTACAAAAAGCAAGATCTACCTTAGTTATTAAGGAAAACTTGCTGAGTGCTAATTGCTACGTTAGATGTGTCTTGGGAAGTAGGGGTACCTTTTTTCAAGTCACAGACAGAGTTATAACATCTCTGGCAAATTTTTGTCATCCTTAATCCAGTCAGAGTACCTTAACTCCATAGTTTGCTGGGGTCCTTTCCAGCGCTATGTATACATACTGCATTGTGTGAACACATATTACCATTTGTTGACCATTGGCAGGTTGTTCTGCAATGTAGCTCTTTTTTAGTCGTGGAAGAAGCAGTCTTTTAAAATCACAGATGTAATCTCTTGAAGGAGTTTGATCACATAGATGAAGAACTGAATTAAATGTCCTGTTTATTTGGGCTGTAACACAGAACAGAGTCTCAACATGGTGTGTTTGTGAAACCCTGTGTTGTTAAGCAGATGGTCCCCAGTATTTTGCACAAGCTGTCATTTTTCAGGGCAGGTGGCTCCTTTCCTAGCTATAAATTATGTGTCTTGGTTTAAGACAATTCAAAGAGGTGGACACTCTAAAATGAGTTACCTCCCCTTAGTTTCAACCAATCCCTTTCCACCAATAAGGAACAAATACGAGTAGAGCTATAAGTGAACAAATAACAGTTTACTGACAAGCAAAACAGCAGCATGCAAAAAATAACAGTGAATAATCACTAGATACAAAACTGCTAAATCTAACTAGCCCTACGGAACAGAGAGACACGCAAATTGGCAGGGTACTGCCCCCTTCCAAGATGACAGCCCCTGCTACCAACCGCCTGAGGGGGACAAAGGGAAAATGGCGTCAGGCTCCTTCCAAGATGGCGCCTGCCACGGGTGGCCACGTGGTCCAGGAGACAAAGGGAAAGGATGGCAGCAAAGCCTCCCAGGAAGGCAGGAGCTTACGGAGCGGTTCTAGTGGCGTGAGATGAGAAGTGCTGGCACGTGTGGGGTCAGCGGCTCCCCCTGCCGGACTCTGCCGCTGTTGGGTGCTGCTGCCTTCTGAGCTGCTGGGGTGTTGGAGAGGCGGGGGAGGGGAACCCATCTCTGGACACTGATGCTTAGTGATCCAACCCCCAGGGAGCGGCTTAAGCTTCAGTGCCATAGCGTTTGCAAAGGTCACTCCGAAAACAGTTTCTAATTGAGCAATGCAGTTTTTCCGAGTTGCTACAGTTGCAAGCCCAGAAACCAGGCCTAAGCAACACCTCTGGAGCAGAGCCTCCTCCTTCAGCAAACACTGCCAGGCAAAAGAAGGAGTTAGCTTCTGTTCCTTGACCTTTTAAAGGGACTGACACCTCTTGACTGCCCCACAATTCCAGTTTCAGCTCTGCTGCAGATCTTAAAGAGGCAGTAACAATTCTGGGCACAGATAGATAAGGAGTACAATAACATTTTGGGTTACCCAGGACAGGAGGATAGACAGACAAAGGGATTGTGCCTTTCTGAATCCTTAAAACTTGGCTGTAGTCCTGTAGAAAGAATCATGGATGGAGAGGAATGCTTTTTGCTCTCATTGTATCTAAACAGCTAATAAATACCATTTGCAAAGTCCAAAATGCAACTTTATGTAGCCAAGGACCTTGACCAATAAGAAAATGACCGAAGTAGTTGTCAGTTATTATTTTATCTTCATGATTTCTTCCAGCAATGTATTTTCTATAGATCCTAAGGAAACTTACATTTTGGTGTGTCTGTTTGACTATTATAAAGCCAGGTTTTATTGCTGTGGGCACTTTAACTCTTGCAGTCTTACCAACTTGTTTAGCTGTCAGTCTTTTCCTCCGAGTAACAAGGGAGAGGACAAGAGCAAATGGCCTCAAGTTGCACCAGGGGCGATTTAGATCAGGTATTAGCAAAAATTTTTTCACTGAAATACTTGTCAAACACTGGAACAGGCTGCCCAGTGCAGTGATGGAGTCACCATCACTGGAAGGATTTGACAGATGTGTAGATGTGGCACTTGGGAACCCATTTTAGTAGTGGGCGTGGCAGTAGTGGGTTAATGTTTGGGCTCAATGATCTTAGAGGTCTTTTCCAGCCTATCACCTGATTCTGTGATTCTATGACTTAATACATCTGCTAGATATGAAGAGAGTATATTGATTGTTGTGGGAGGTGGAACCTTGTGAGAACACGAGGCCCTTAACATTACTGGTGGTCAAAGATACTCCTGCTCAAGAGACAGACTGTACTACCAGCTTCTGGGACAGTTCTTCATTATCCATACCACACCTTGGTACAAAACCAAATTGGGTTAATCTGGGACTGATACTTAAGTTACTACACCACTAAACAGGAGCTAGTGCTTCTAGGGGCAACGTTGATCTGATAGCTTTTGTGCTGCATGGAGCCCCTTGGACAGTAAGTGTCTCAATTATTTTATCGGGAACCAGGGCTTCCCATGTTTGGGACAGCTCTGGGATATTCTTTACAAAAAACTGGAGTTGCTGTGTTATAATCTAGTCCTCAGGTCTGTTTGTTAGAGAATTTCGGAGGTAAATGAGGGTAACAGGTGTGGGTTTAGTATTTAATAAATTTAAGTTTTCCATAATAAGATTGCATCTTCTCTGCTTTGTAATTTGTAATTTGTGCTTGAAGCCTACGGTGTAGAAATAATTAACTGTTAAATGCAGCACTTTATTTAAGGGAATATTTGCAAGTATGACAGCCAAGGCTAAATGTATATGTCAAATTTCAAGGCTCTAAAGCTAGTACTGAAGCAGACAATATCTGTGACTATGCCAAGTTTGCATATACAAATCCATCACTACTTGAAATAGATTGGCTTTTTAGTTTCACTCTGATCTTACGTTTCTTTATAATGGATTGACACCTGTAGAAACATGTAGAAAGTATTAGAAGATTGGATTAATGTAGTCCTTTTTATCAAGATGCCAAGACTTGTCATCACTATCCTGGGGGCTTTCCCAGAGTACATGAAAATCCATGTTGTTCTGTAGTCCCACATAACACCCAGTCTTTTTGATCCATGAGGTTTATAGTTATCCTACAGTTATGAAGACACTATGCCAATACTTCTGTACTTACTCTAGAATATTGTTCTGTGCTATCTCTCTTAAAAAAATACAGCAGCTGGTGAAGCACATATTTGTGGCTCCTAGCCTTAGTTTCTAGCTGACTTTTATAACTTCAAAGAACTACTTACGTGTGGAAGCTGTGGGGAAGCATGGAGGAGGTAGCAACACTATGTAACATATAAGCAGCTGGTGTTTCCTGGGCCACAGATTGAGAACTATTAATTTATGCTATAATTTTTTTAATTAAATCTGTGTTAAAAAACTTTTTTCATTCAGTTGCCAAAATAATGTTAATTTCCTCTTATTTTTAGGTAACTTATGAAGCTATTAAAATACCCAAGTGGTCTTCTCTTTCAGAGATGCATCCAGTAGACTATTACTCATCGTACACCAAGAATTGCACAGGAGAGTTTACAGAGGAAGAAGTGAGAAATATTAGAGCATTTTATTATGCTATGTGTGCAGAGACAGATGCCATGCTGGGTATGTAATGTTTTATTATACAGTGAGTTTTCTAGTTGTGATTGTTTTGAAGAAAATGCTGATAGGGCTTATGTTTTGGGAAAAAAATAGCAAACAAAACACCACAATTCAGATCTGGGAGTAACTTGTGGATGTTGCTCAATTAGTCTATATGATGAATGACTGGATAGCTTTTTAGATTAATTGAGAGCACTCTGAAAAGTAATCACAACCAGCAGTCAGAGGCTCTGTAGAAAACCAGTAACTGCGGCAAAACATTACATGACCCATTGTGCTGGTTTAAAATCCAGTGGAAAAACTAACCCCACGCAAGCTGCCCCTCCACCCCCCTTCCCTTTTCACAGCACAGGAAATACTAGGAGAGACCACAAGTGGGAAGCACAATTTTACTGAAAAACTCGTAATAAGCACAATATCAATAAAAGAGGACACAAAGGGAGAGTGCTGTACCCACAAGAATGGTATTCACCACCGAATAAACAAAATGCTCCCCAAAGAGAGCATCCAGCATGGTTTTCCCAGACAAAGGTAAGATGATTCCTGGTTCCCCAACACACCAACCATGTGACTCAGGAAGACAAAAATAATGTGGCAAACAAGTTTCCACGGTTCAACATCCTCCACTCAGTCCGAGAACAATGACCTGGAGAGCTAATTCATCCAAATAGAGTCCTGCTGAAAATGCCAACCCTGACAGTGGCAGCAACAGCAGCAGCAGTAGCAGTTGCAGCAGCAGCACCTTCCCACGCCTTCAGCAAGTTACAGCTTGTGTCTCTTTCAGCAACAGTTAAGGGAGCAGTCCACACTTTTCCTCTACCGGGGTGGGGCTGAATGAGCTTCTATCTGCCAGCACCTGAAAACCACACTCCTGCCATGACGTGGGTGGTATGGAATTAAACAGTGCTAGAAATTCGACCTCTCTTTTCCTGCATACCCAGGACATTATCCACGCCGTATTCTATACTATGCACATCATGCCCAGGTTTTATAACTTCCAATTATAGATATAAATAAATATATGTACACATATATATATACTCAGTCGGATAACTATACACAACCACAGGTTTTACTTCAGTAGTCACCAACCATTCCCTCAAGATGTTTGTTGAGTTCATTTAGTCCATGAGTGGTGTCACTGGAGCAGTCCATACTCATTGTCCATGGTATTTACAACATACAGTGATAGTGTCCTTCAACAACCAGTATCACACCAGCAATTCAATCATTACAGACCAAAAATCAAATCCCCTTGAGGTATGCCTTGTGTTTCCCCATCCCTCTGCATCATCCACCAGGTGCACCTTGGGTCCTTGAGCAAAACCAGTCCCAAGCATGGGTTTGCCTTTGCTTGAGGCATGACGGATCCAAACTGTCTTCCTTAACACACTTCTCATATGCACCACAGGCACTTTGTCTCCTTCTGTAGTAGATAGGGGTTCTGATAAGGCGGGGACAGCTCAATTGGTGGAGCCTGTAGTGTTAACTAACCA
>VZRJ01002494.1:0-10584 GCA_013397565.1 Ptilonorhynchus violaceus | reverse complement strand
GGAAAAGTGACAGAGGTTAGGTGAAAACTTATTACCCCCCCGTGGGTCCTAACGATGTCTCATTGATCCCTACATCTGGTCTTCCGGATGGTGAGGGTCCATGTCACCACTGCAGCACAGAATCCTTTGGATTAATATATGCTTTGGCCAGGTGGGAACGCCCAGGTACCACCCCTGAGGGGCCAGTTTAACACCGTCCCTTGAAGACCGAGGGTCTGTTGCATTATTTTGCACCACGTGCAGTGCTCTGGTGCAGGGTCTGGGGACCCCTTCGGGGGGAGCCTTTGATGGGCCGTGACACCCCTTCTGCCCCTTCTGCTGCCCCTTCACGTGCATGTCCCGTAGTTGTGGCTTTTCCTGGAGTGGGGGGGGGGCCTTCTGCAGCTGCACAGCAGAGAATGGGTGTTCCTCTGACCAGAGGCTTTTTTTCAGCACACACTCAAAACCTCTCCTCGTCCCCCCTGGGTTGGAGGACTCTGTGCAAACCTGGCAGCAGATAAGCCTGGGGCTGAGGCCTCCACTCCAAAGCTGCTGGGCTTGATCCTTCTGTGAAAACATTATTTTCTCCCAGCCCAGACTTCAGAATGGTGTCATTTTTATCTTACCTCAAATCAACTTATAGGCCAGGGCCTCAGCTCAGAGGGCCCATCCAGGGTGGCAGTGGTCTCTGGTGTACTTTTATTTGCATTTGGTGCAGCTTTGCTACAGTTTTGCTAAAATAGGCAAAAGTTCTTCATAAAGAATGTTTAACCCATAAACCATAACACCTCAGTCTCTCACAGGGCCTGATGGGATTTGTCCAAGAATCCTCAAGGAGTGAGCTGATGTCATTGCAAGGCCTTTCTCAATGATTTTCAAGCAGTCTTGGGAATCCAGAAAGGTCCCAGATGACTGGAACCTGCTGAATGTTGTCCTGATTTTCAAGAAGGGCAAGAAGGAGGACCCTGGGTACTGCAGGCCTTTAGTCTCACTTCAGTACATAGTAAAGTTATGGAGAAGATTATACTGGAAGGTATGAAAAACACCTGAAAGACAACGCAGTCATTGGTCACAGCCAGCACGGCTTCATGAGAGGAAAGTCCTGCTTATCAAACCTAATTTCCTTTTACAACAAGGTAACCCACTTAGCTGTTCAAAAGAAGCCTGTTGATGTAACCTTTCTGGATTTCAGCTTTTGATACTGCGTCTCAAGTATCCTTCTGGACAAAATGTCCAGCACAGAGCTGGATAAACACATCATGTGACAACTGGCTCACGAGTGGGGCACAAAGGGTTACAGTGAATGGCGTGACATCAGACTGGCAACCTGTCACTAGTGGGGCTCCACAGGGCTCCATCCTCAGCCCTGTGCTCTTCAACATCCCCATAAATGACTTTGCTGCAGGACTGGAAGAGATAACTGAGCAAGTTTGCTGGCAATACAAAACTGGGAAGAGCTGTTGACTCCCTCAGAGGCAGGGAGGCCCTGCAGAGAGACCTCGACAAATTGGTAGGACTGAGCAATCACCAACCATATGAAGTTCAACTGCAACAGGCTCCCCAGGGAAGTGGTCACAGCACCAAGCCTGACAGAGTTCAAGAAATGTTTGGACAATGCTCTCAGGCACATGGTGTGGCTCTTGGGGACAGTTCTGTGCAGGGCCAAGAGTTGGACGTGACGATCCTTGTGGATCCCTTCCAACTTGGCATATTCCGTGATTCTGTGAAAAAAAGAGCCACAAAAACCCCAACCAAAACTAAGAAAGCTCTTGATCTGAAAGACATAGAATAAGCCTTTATGCTACCAAATTACAGAAAATATCACCAGTGATACTACTTTTACAAATTCATTATATATCTATATATTTTTTCCCTATTCAAAAATTTAAAAGAGGAAAAAAAATCCTACCTCTCAATTGATCTTTGACCTCTTGCAACTCAGTAATATTACTAGAAACCAGTGGAAGTGAAGACATAAGCTCATAGTAAATAGTTATCAAATCCACCTTAAAATGAAGAAGAAAAAATGTTTGTCATAATTACAAAACAATACTCATACTGATTTCAAAAATTTACTTTGTAGATATAAAAGTAAAACTATTGTATGTCTATGAAAAATCTCTCTGTCTGCATGAGATTCTTCCATAAAAACTTACCAGGTTTACTTAGGAAAAGTTGTCACTGGTTTATTGCACTGAAATTTTCTGCTCACTCTACTGTCAGTCTACTGTTGATACTGATAAACATACTGTTTCCAAGTGCTGAACCATTCATTAATATCACCTCCTTTTCCAGAAGAAACCGTTTTACAGGTTTCAATATTTTTATTGTTATTATTGCTGTCAGATGTAATGCAATATTGAAAAGAAAATATAAATCTTTTACCCAAGGTGGCTTAAATCAAGTGTTAGAAATTGTGAAATGCTTATTTCCACACTGCCTGACATTAAACTTTCAATGCTCACTTCTAAAACTATTCCCTTAGGATGTACTGAATTGCAAAATCCATGAACTTGTAAGTTGCTTGCAGTTTATTTCAGTAGGTTTCTTTGTAGCATTATCATTTGTAACTTCATTGCTATCCTTACATCCATTCTTCCAAATCCCAGGAACAGCATAGTAAATGCACTGACTTTTGCAAGGTTCTTATGATCCCAGTAATCATGGCAGAACATTTTTTCCTCTTTCTACATCTTCTTCTTTATTTTATTATTTATTGATTTTTTTTGCCAACACCTTAAGCTTTAGATGTTGCTTAGATTTTCAACCACAAAAGTACAATTTCCTTCCCAAAAGCTATAGGATATATTTGCTGTTTGACAGTTGTGCAAATCTGAATCAAATTCACTGATGTCAATAGCATGTAATTACTACAGAGATCAGAATCACTTCCACAGTTTGAGGCATGATGTTACACAATCATTTGAATTTGCAACGTAAGCCACAGTTTTATTCCTCAGTTTACTGTCATATATCTTTTCTGTTTCACTGACAGACTCATATATTTTGAATTTTTCCTACTGTAATTGTAATTTGGTTGTTTATCATTCCCACGGATGTAAATCTTCAAATGTATCAATGCATAATTCAACTTCTGTGCCTGATAAACAAATTTAATGTTTTAGCAGAAATAGCTCCCCATATATTTGGAGTCCTACCTATAAAACCAGATGTGACATTTTCCAAACTAACCAGCAGTGTTCCATTCCTTCTCTTCTCCCAAAACACACACATTTTGACTTCAACTACTTTTGTACTCCCTATGATATGTTTCAATATCAAATGAGACAGGAGTTCAACAAATTATTTTAAATAACTGTTTTAATGGATTATATATTTTTTTCTTTTAGTCTTAACATTTATGTTAATTTATTCTTTGGATCTTTTTTTGTCATATTCATGGTTTGAGAAACCAAGCCATAAAATCTTGAGAAGTGGACATGATAAATGGATAAGAAATGCATTTTCAATTTTGTTATGGAACTGCATAGTTCTTTCATATTTTGACAATATATTTTGGCCAGACTATGGCCACACGTGTAAGAACTGAGAAGTTCAGAGAGTCCTGTCTTCATATCTCTTTCCTCTCTGTTCCCTTCCCCTTTGAACTATCCATGCAAATGCACATACTCTTGTTCTAATAGAATCCCAGTAATGCTACAATGTAAAAGGAGAAGAGTCCAGAAATCTTTCCCATTCCATAGCAATTGAGTTGATTCAGGAGGAAGTACAACTTCTTTTCCAGAAAGGAGACTTTCCCTTTTCATGAAACTCCATGCAAATCTCATGGAAAAGTAGAATCTGTACCTTTACAATAACTAATTTTGGCTCACTCCACAACTATATTCTATATATACCATCCAGAAGCAGCAGATGACAAGAGGATGGGGATGGAAATCCAAACAGCCTAAGAATTGCCAGCAACATAATGTTTGGTGTCACAACTAGCATTTCAGAAATAATCTATTATACCAACTCAACATCAATTTTTCCAGAAATATGTTTCCAAAGATTTAACTTTCAGTTAATTTTTGTTTTCATATTATTTGAAATGTGTTTTTTTTTTTTTTAAAACTAACAATGAAAAGTAACAACATACCTGAAGTGATTGATCTTGCAACCCTTTGTCACATTAATCATCCGCACCATGCGCATTGATTTGATGGTTTCTGTGGGACTACGTACATGCACAAAGTTTGCAGGATCTATTCCCCTATGACTGGTTTCATATTATTTCTTATTGGGGAATAATTGACATTGTCCTGAGATAGTTTGATTTCATAAATTTTCAAACATTAAAAAATAATTTAAAATTGGATTATTTTCTAAATTAACCTTTTAAAATTTTATCCAGTATTAATTGTTAACCTGAAAAAGTAGAATAGAACATATAGTTTTTCTACAGTTCAGTAAGTGAATGATGTATGTCACCATTTCTGCTATATGGAATTTTATATAGCTTGATATTCATATTGAGAGCTGGTGGAAAAAAATTACCTGAACCAGACACCAAACCTAACAAAATAGTTTCCATGTAAAATTGCAGTTTACTGAGGTATTTAAACTCACAATATAATTCTCACAAAGAGGTGAGAACTACATTGGCATCCCTGTACGGGCCATTCACTAAAGACCTGAACTCAATGACCCATGCGGGTACCTTTCAACTCAGAATATTCTGTGATTCTGTGATGGAGGTTGATACTTCACTTGTTTAAGAATGGCATTGGTGTTGACACTCTACCACATACTCGGTTAGACTGTGATTAATTTCTTTATGCCACTGAGGAACACTTTCACTACAGCCAAAGCAGAATGTAAAAACAGATATTAAAAGACCCCAAATTTTTTTCAGTCTCTTCACTCTTACACTCTGCTTTAATGTAACTGGAATTATGTGGAAAACTAATAAATTAGATTACAAAATATTCCAAAACCTTTTTATTTTTCTTAAAATGATGCTAAACTCTGACATTACGGGGTATTTTTTATTGATGTGTTGGTGAAAATCCATCCTTGCTCAAAATGTCAAGCTCTGAAAAACTAGCTTCTACTAAACTTCTGAGTTCCGGAGAGACTCCTCTTCCTTGTTTACAAACTTCTGTATTTGGCAGGAGCACTGCACGACTTTCCACACTGGGTTTACACATATAATTACTTAGAATAGCATGGCATAGAATGGACTAAAATAGAGTAGACCAGACTAGAATAGAATAGCAATTTCAGTTGGAAAGAACCTACAATGATCATCAACTACCTGACCACTTAGAATTACTGTCCTCCAATCTAGTGCTGTAGTCTGCTGTAACTGAGATGCACACATTATGGATTGGACAAATGGAATTATTCCTTTTTTCTTTTCCTTCTTCCTATCTAGAAGGGAGACCTGTGTCTAAGTGGGGAGGGGCTGGCCGGAAACTAATGGGTGATACTTAAGAACAAAGAAAGTTGCCTATCCACCCTGCATTCCACACTAATCACCCAGAATGGGCAATACTTGAGGATAGAAGAGATTGTCTGCATTGGGAATGTGACAGGGGGCTTGTTTCCACAGAGGCTGCAGCTTATCATCGCGAGAGGGGAGGGGGCCTTTTTCGAGACTTTGGGGAGAGGGGGCGGAGGCTGGAGCTTGCTCTCTTCTCCGCTCGGCGTTCAGTGAGGATGATCGTGCCTGCAGTGGAGTGCTGGTTCTGCTCTGGGAAAACTGCTGCACTGCGATGTCTCCACATGCTCACTCCAGAGCATGGATACACTGTGACATCTCTGCGAGGGTCCTGCCGCAGCACAGGTTGCAGAGTTATGCTGTAACTGTCGCCGCCGCGAGCTGCTTGCCTCTGCAGTTTCTGCCAGCAGCCNTCTGTCTTTATATATATATATATATGTATATATATATATAACCCTAGTAAAGAACTGTTGTTCTTTTAACTGCATCTTTGCCTGAGAGCGCCTTAATTTCAAAGGTATACGGAGGACGGAGGGGGGTCATCCTCTATCCCAGGAAGATTTCCCACCTTCCTTGACAGACACCTGTCCTTCAAACCAGGACAGTTCTTGGCACCCAATATGGGGCTCAAGGACATTGAGAAAAAAGGCATAACAGTTCCTGGGTAACCTAATTTGTGTGTTAGATATAAAATCACGCTACACATCACCATGTGGCACAGCTTATTTCGATTCTGTTGGCAAATGATTGTGGCTATGTCTCTCCCATTTGCAGCTCCTCTTCTAAACATGGGTCCCATAACTAAAACTACTGTGGCTGTTACCCTGTTTGTGAAATTGGTCAATAAGGTGAAGGATTCAAAGATTGTAAAGCTCCTCTGGGATGCGGGCGCATGGCTACATAATCGTCACGCACTAGCCTCATGTCTTTTGGTGTTCTTTAATAACAGCACCCATTCAGAAGAAGCAACAGAGGAGGAAGTTTTCTCCCAAATCCTCACTGACATTTTTGGGCCTATCCCAACAATTTTTGAAGGGGTCAGTGTTTCTCTAAATGCTAACAATATCATACAATGGCTGGTGTTGCTGATAGGCCTATTCTATTTAGCATTTAGAGATAAAGTGAAATTGCCCTGGGTAACCACTCTGACATCTACCCCAGATACTAGGGCTGCTGCCCAGGGGCATGTCCCAGGGGCTGGGGGCACTACCCAACAGCCTATCACTGCCCAACAGCCCACAGTAAAGGGAAATCACTCAGATTTCATGAAAATAGCGGAGGAGATAGTCTGGATGTTAAAAGAACGTTTGTCCCCAACTATTTGGAACCCGTCCCTTTGGCCCATGGAGGAAAAGCTCAATGATGCAGCAGTGGAACCAAGAGATGTTATAACCACCCAAGTTCCAGCTGCACCACAAGGGCAGCCACAGCCAGAGGCAGTTGCCCCTGTGCAGAGGAGAAAGTATAAAACCAAATCGGCATGCCCAGTTGTGGTGGTGGCTTGGCCTGCAGTTGAGGATACTGCAGAGGGTGGGCCAGCCACCTAAGAGACCAAGGAGTCAGTGGGGCTAGAGAGCTCTGGTGCTGGAGGAAAGAGCTCTAAAGTCTCCCCCTCAGATGTCATGGTGAGGAAGGTATCTCCCCCCCAAGCCCTGTTTTGGTACATCCTCCTGTTTGGTTAGTTGTCAAACTATGTTCTATATATGGTTATGTTCTTGCACTTTCTCCCTCACACAACATCCCATTGGCCTTCCTCCCTTGCTCCTCCCCTTATCTACCCTTATTGGTTCTATGTATTGTAGTCCCGTCTTTTCTCCTCCCTCTTGCCCTCATGTAATTGCTCCTCAGTGTTCTCTCCGCCCCTTGTCTGTGCTGTATAAAACCGTGTGTCACCCTGTTCTTTTGGCTCTCCTTCCCTGACCCTCCAATAAACACCATCTTTTGGAACATCATAAGGAGAGTCCGCCTCCAAACTCTTTGCCCCCCATCTTAAGGCGCAGGGCGTGCGAGTGCAAAGCTAACGCTCCTTGCTGTCTGGGTGTGATAAGGCCACAGCCTGCCGCGCTGAGGCACCACCGGATGCAGGACAGCTCTCGGGAAGGTTGCGGCATTTACCACCAAGAGCGCACCACAACACCCAGTTAGTGATGATGAGGTACCAGGGCCCTCACAATCCGTGGAGGAGCCAGAGCCTGAGATCATCACAGAGTCCCTGTTGCATGTCAGTCTCCACAATCTGCGGAATGACATTGTGAAACGGGGGCGTGAGGCATTTTCAACTTGGTTGACTCGAGTTTGGGACCTTATGGGCCCAAGTATCCAACTAGATAGTGGTGAAGCTAGGTACTTGGGATCCCTGACCAAGGATGCAGGCATTGACCAAGTGTTCATGAGGGAGCCAGGGCCTCTTCCTCTCTGGGAGCGACTCATAACAAGTGTAAGGGAGAGGTTTGTCCACAGAGAAAGACTGCAGGAGCACCATCATAGAACGCCCTGGAAAAATACTGAGGACGGGATCCAATGCATGAGAGAACTGGCGGTATTAGAGATACTCTTTGGAAGGGATGGACAACACAGTAATGACCCTGACAAGGTCAGATGCACACCGCAGATGTTGTGGAGCCTGGCACACCTTGGGCCACCCGAATACTCCAGTTTCCTGGCAACAATAAATGCTGAGGACAACCGAGAGACTGTGGGTTCTATAGCCAGCAAACTCAGGAATTATGAAGGCATGGTTCATGGCATGATAAAGGCTCAGGTTTCTGTTATAGCGAGGAGTCTCAAAGAGGAGATAAAGGAGGAGATGAGGACAGAGGGGAGGGAGACTAGTCCTTATGTGGCATCTGTGCAAAGCAGAGCCCCCGGCATCAGAGCCAGGTGCCCCCCAGCCAAAGAGAGTGGATACACCCCACAGACTGAACTGTGGTACTTCCTGCTTGACCATGGAGAAGACATGAGACAGTGGGACAGGAAACCTACCCGTGTCCTAGCAATCTGAGTACAAGAGCTGAAGGAGAAAGAAAAGGGAAAGTCAGTGAAAGTGAATGCGGTGCCAGTTTCCTGTGGACAAGAGTCTGACCCACTGGAAGGTACCTCCTGTATGTATTCACAAGACCAATGTTAGAGGGGCCCTGCCTCTAGCCACGTAGAGGCTGGGGAGAACCAGGTCTTTTGGACTGTGTGAATCCGATGGCCTGGCACATCAGAGCCACAGAAATATAAAACTTTGGTTGACATTGGTGCTCAATGTACTTTAATGCCATTGGAACATGTCAGGGCAGAGCCTGTTTCTATTGCTGGGATGACAGGGGGATCGCAGGAGTTAACTTTGCTAGAAGCTGAGGTGAGCTTGACCAGGAAAGACTGGAAGAAACATCCCATTGTGACTGGTCCAGAAGCCTCATGTATTTTGGGCATAGACTTTCTCTGGAGTGGTTATTTCAAAAACCCAAAAGGACTCAAGTGGGCTTCTGCAATAGCTGCTATGGAGACAGAGGGCATCAGGCAATTGAACACCTTGCCTGGACTGTCAGAAAATCCGTCTGCAGTAGGACTCCTGAAGGTAGAGGAACAACAAGTCTCAGTTGCCACTTCAACAGTGCATCGCTGGCAGTACCAGACGAATTGAGATGCCGTGATCCTCATCCACAAGATAATCTGCAAGCTGGAGAACCAAGGGATGATCAGTAAAGCCCACTCACCCTTCAACAGTCCCATCTGGCCTGTGTGCAAGTCTGATGGGGAATGGAGATTGACAGTGGACTATCGTGCCTTGAATGAAGTTACGTCACTGTTGAGTGCTGCCATGCCAGACCTGCTGGAGCTCCAGTATGAGCTGGAGTCCAAGGCAGCAAAGTGGTATGCCACTATTGGCATTGCCAATGCGTTCTTCTCCATTCCCCTGGCAGCAGAGTGCAGGCCTCAGTTTGCTTTCACCTGGAGGGGTGTGCAGTACACTTGCACCGACTTGAACCGACTGCCCCAGGGGTGGAAGCACAGCCCCACCATCTGCCATGGACTGATCCAGTCTGCACCGCAAAAGGGTGAAGCTCCAGAACATTTGCTGTACATAGATGACATCATTGTGTGGGGGAACACGGGAGCAGAAGTGTTTGAGAAAAGGAAAAAGATCATCCAGATTCTCCTGCAAGTCAGCTTTGCAATCAAAAAGAATAAAGTCAAGGGACCTGCCAAGAGATCCAGTTTCTGGGAGTGAAGTGGCAAGACAGACGTGTGAAATACCCACTAAAGTCATCAATAAGACCACAGCAATGTCTCTGCCGACCAGCAAGAAAGAGACACAAGCTTTCCTTGGCGCCATAGACTTCTAGAAAATGCACATTCCTGAGTACAGCCAAATTACGAGCCCTCTTTACCTGGTGACCCGCAAGAAGAACAATTTCCACTGGGGTCCTGAACAGCAACAGGCCTTTGCCCAGATCAAACAAGAAATTGCTCATGCAGTAGCCCTTGGCCCAGTCAGGACAGGGCCAGAGGTAAAGAATATGCTGTACTCTGCAGCTGGGAGCCATGGTCTCTCCTGGAACTTTTGGCAGAAGATGCCTGGTGAGGCTTGGGGCCAACCACTGGAATTCTGGAGTCGAAGTTACAGATGGTCCGAAGCAAACTATACTCCAACAGAGAAAAAAATCCTGGCTGCCTATGAAGGAGTTCAGCCGCCTCAGAGGTAAACTGGCAAAGAGGCACAACTGCTCCTGGCACCCTGACTACCAGGGCTGGGGTGGATGTTCAAGGAAAAGATTCCGTCTACTCATCATGCCACCGATGCCACATGGAGTAAGTGGATTGCTCTCATCACACAGTGTGCCTGTATCAGAAATCCAAACCTCCCTAGGATCTTGGAAGTAATCACAAATTGACCTGAAGGAGACAACTTTGATCTGGCAGACGAAGAGGAACAAGTGACACGTGCTGAAAAATACATCCCACCATACAACCAGCTGCCACCAGAAGAAACATGCTACACTCTTTTCACAGATGGTTCTTGTCGCATTGTAGGGGCGAACCACAAATGGAAAGCAGCTGTATGGAGCCCCACATGACAGGTTGCAGAAACTATCGAAGGAGAAGGTGAATTGAGTCAGTTTGCAGAGCTGCCCAGTTGGCCTTGGACAATGCTGAAAGAGAGAAATGGCCAA
>VZRJ01002487.1:1820925-1989840 GCA_013397565.1 Ptilonorhynchus violaceus | reverse complement strand
CCCCGCAGGCGCCTCCGTGCGGGGTCCTGCGCTGGGCAGCGCGGAGGGAGGGGCGGGCTCAGAACCGCTCAGGGGAGCAGCTGGGCAGAGGAACGAAGCAGCGAGGAAGGCGTGGGGGAGACGATGACAACAAAACCCCAGACTTTCCAGTTGTTGAAAAGTCTCTTGGAGTTACTGTTTCTTTGGGTGAGCTGCTGCTGCGTGTCAGAGTTGACGGGAGGTGTAAGGTGACACTCCAGTCTGAAAATCTTAGCTCTGCCCAGACGCACGGTGAAGGTTGGGCTTAAATTCTCAGATTCCAGACACAAATACTTACAATCCTCGGTTAATTTTTGTTTGCATATTAAGTTTCGTAACATAAAACTCAAGCACCTTTGGTACTTTGGTACTTGTGGTTATGCAGTTCCCGGTACGCTGATGCATAAAAAAGATGCATAGTATGTGGTTGTGTAAGCATGTGGCATTGTTAGGAAGACCTTTGATGTCTGTCTTACCCTCATCTCATTGTTTTGAAGATTTCTGACATACTCACTGAAGACAATCATGACCGAGCTCATTCATTATTCATTTCAGTATGGGGCAGGGAGGGAATTGTGTGGATTAAAATTTAAACTAATATTCTGATTTTTTCCTCCTATGTAGTTTGCTTTACTGATTAATAGTTTGGAAGATTTTACTGTAACTACATGGGAAGTCAAGTTTTGATAGTATACGTTAGGTGCACTTCAGGTATTCAGACTGTTGTAGACCATACGTTGTACATAGAAGTCATATTTTTCAAATAATAATCTGCATGGAAAAGTTTACTCATTATACTGTAGTCTGTCTTAAAATATTTTAATTACAGCTGAATGCTACATTGCAATGTTCTGAGTGGTAATACACAATCAGTGATAATATTACTTAAATGTTTATCAAGTGTTTTTCACACTTAAGTAAAAAGTAGCAACACAAAATCAATTCAGCTGGTCACTCTTACCACTTAGACTTTTTATAAAAATTCAAAAAAAAGTCAAAGCTTAGTGGAGGGTAAAAATACCTCAACTCTTTCCAACCCATGACTGTAAGTCAGTTATTTACTGGGTGAAACTGGCGTTTGAGTTATAAAGCCTCAGAGTAGCTTATGCTGGAAAGGTAGAAAGAATCCAAACTGGGGCACAGTTCATATTTTATACACTTAAACTGCTGAGGTAGAACAGCTGATAGTGAAGCTGCTCTCCTCAGTGATGCTTTATGTTCCCATGCATATGGTGTGGAAAGTCACCGTGTCTTTTGAAGAAACTTCGAAGTCTTTGGGAGCTGCCACTCTAGTGCAGAAGTGTAGAAGTGCAAGTGCTCTCTGGAAAAAGAGGAACTGTCAGCAAACCAAAGGAAGGAAGGGTCAAGAGACTGGGAAGTGAGTGGGATAGCATGTGTTAAGCGATTACGTTAATAGGAAAACGTTTTTGGGCCTGACTACTGCTGGGTAGAAAGTAAAGAGACAGAAGGATTCTGGATCCAAGCAGACTTAGTCATGTTGGAAGTCTTTAGTTGTGAGTTTGTTGCTTTTGCTAGAACCATTTGAGTGAGTACTGCACATATTTGTTTCTGTGAATGTTGAGATGAATATCTGAAGTAATTATGAAAGGATTAAATAAGTAAACTGCAAATAATTATTTCAAGGAAAATATGATTGTATTGTCAGTATAAAGTTATCTGCTTGAACTTTGGTAATTTCAAAGAAGTTCAGAGATGTTATGCATTGTTTGTTTTTACTTCCCATCAGTATGCCATGCTGCTGCATGTTAAACTGATGCCTGAGTGCAGGTCATACAGCCCTTTGGGTCAGCTCCTTACACAATATATTTTTCTCTCTTCTCCTATTTTAAGAACTTTAGAATACACTTTAAAAAGTGTGGATGAAGTTGAGGGTCCTCCAACACAGGAGGAAAAGCTGGTCAGAATATACAGGTATTGTGTTTTTGAGCAGGTAATTTTCATGTATTAATCTTCACAGAGATTTGCAGCAACTTGGAAGTATTACAGATATAAATAGTAGTAGTTCTTCATACACAGCTCTTGCAAGGGCATGTTCTGCAGCAAGTGGGCACTGATAAGCTTGTGCAACGCTGTCTCATCCCCCTCCACTCTTACCCCCTCCACCCCGCCTTTTTTTTTCAGCCTAAGGGTAAAGCTCGTTATTTAAGAAGCTTTCAGGGCCCAGATTAATACCTTTCAGCTGAACTGTCAGCTCAGTGGGATGGGAATGAACCCTGCCCGTAAATCACCTCTTGCGGATTTCCTGCAGCACAGGGGGTTGTCCCGACGAGCTGACCCCCTCTCAGCCACACCCCGCCTCTCCCGGCGGGGCAGGAGGGAGGGCGGCCCTAGCCCCCTCTCTTCGCCTGGGTGGCTTGTTGCGGAAGGCAACCTGGTACTTCACTTCTCTCTCTGCTCAAGGCGGGCCCGGGGGAATCAGCCCTCGTGCCCCCAGATTTCACGCCGTTTGGCAGGGACTCGCCGCCCCGCAGGGATGCTAGGAGCAGCTGCAGCGAGGGGAGGGTGAGCTGTTTTGCCAGACCGGTGGCTTGAAACATTAGCTCCTTGTACTGTCTTTGAGTGTTTTAATAACTCTTATGATGTGTTTAGTCTCTGGCTTTTGTTCTTTAGGTAATTTTGAGTAGGGAACGTGGGGTGAGTATACACTGTCTACCTGGGAGAGTATTATTTAAAATAAATAAATAATTCCTTGTTGTTTCTTTGCTGAAAGTTTGATGAAGGAACTACATGGGCATTCTGTGCAGGAATTAAACTTCCTTGGTTATTGAAATGAAGGTGAGGCAGTAGCATGTACCTAGACTTTATTAATGGTAATAAGGTAAGAATAGGTTATGGTAACAATAACTGGAACGAAGCCACACTCCTGGGAGGGTTTGCCATACCTGCACCATCATTTTGTTACATAGTCTAATCTTCAGAATTGTGTGATGATGCAAAAGCAATGTTGGTCAATTGTCCCATGTAGTTTGAAAAGGTTTAAAACCATATGCAAAGATTCTTAGTTTTGTATTAGAATGGAAATAGCAAATGAAAATGTATTTGCCTCATCTAAAGTGCATCCCTGAAAATTTCTTTGGGGCCTCTTTACACAGACAGCAGTAAAGTACAGAACAGTCTCTGCTGTTATTCTGTGATTTGCTTTTTTGCGATGGAAATACATGAGCTCACTTGAGCTGCGTTTATCTTGGATGCTTCCACACCTGAGATACGCTTTTTAAATTTTATTATTATAAAATTACGTTAAATCTGAACTAATCATAAAATGGTGCTCATTCACAGCTAATGAGTTTAAATATTGTTAGTTAGAGGGAGCGTGAGGAAAAGCAGTGTGTCAGTTTCCGGTGTTTCCTGCTATCACTGTATCTCCATGGTATAATCTCAAACCCATCAGCTTTATGGCCACCCCTAAGTTTATGAAGTGTGTCGTACTCTGTGTTGCGGCGTTACATGCACGGGTGAGAGATGAGCCTAGATTTTTGGTTCTGAAAACAAGCACACACCTCACTCCCAGTACTTAACCAATGCTAAACTGAGCATGTAGGGAGAATGTTATTTTTTCCTGCTGTTGCTGTTTAGTCTGCTGCAAATTTTCTTTTTATGTGTATGTAGCCACTCTCTTTTCAGACACACGCACACAAAAAGATGCTGGTTTTTTTAGAAGCATGATTTGTAGCAGATGAATGGGATGAACTTTGGTAACAGAACCTATTTTAAAGACTAAGCAATGCTTCTGCAAACATAAATATTAAGCCTTGGTCTAGCCTTTTGTGTGAGTAAAGTACAGTATTAAGCTCTAAGAGCTCACTGCACTTTCTGATTCTTGGAGTAGGTATGTGCATTCCTGGGTATCTAGTGTAAGCATACTGGTGTGCCTGGGAGGAACTTCAGCAGCAATCCCAAGCACTTATGAAGGTTGTAAAAAAACTGGAGATCACTTTAACTGCAGTGTTTAGAGGCATACAGAAGCATCCCATCAAAAATACTATTCTTACACTCACTTAGATTCAGGGTGTATTCAAACTCTTGCCTGTTTTTCAAGGGTGTGTATCCACTTTAGCAAAAATAAACCAAGATTGTTGTAGCTGAGGGTGATGGTAATAATCCTCTCCCATTGATACCCTGCATCCAGGATAGAAAGTCTGTCTAGAACCTTGTGTTCAGTGGCTGCTTTTTTGAATGTGGTCAGTGATTCATTAAAAAAAAATCCTTGGAACAAAGGGAATCCAACTAAAGTCACACTGGTTTCCTATCAAATGCAATATCCTGTTTAATGTAAAAAAAATATATTACAACTGTTTGTAGAGTTCCAAGCAAGATTGTCACTTAAAAGTTGCAAGCTCTTTCGAAGTCTAAGTTGCTTCTTAAGAGTTTTGTTTGGTAAAGTATTGGATTTTGCTTAGTGAGTAGGATAGATATGATTGTTTTCCTTATCTATTATAAACATTAATTACTTTTTTTTTTCTAATTTCACCTTCCTTCTATTCAGAGTGATATGTAATACCAAATTCCCCTCCATGTAAACGTGTATTTACTTCAAAGACACTAATGGCTGCATAAATTGCACCAGAATTTTACTTTAAAACATTAGCTACAGTAGCTTACGGGAGCATGGGCAATTGTTTGTTGAATTCCTATTATGTATCAATTTGTCAACTTGTTTGTCTTGTTTTGTGTTTATCTGTCTTTGAAAGTTCTTTTGGTGACAATATTTACGTGTTGCTGTGTTTTCCCCCTCTTTGTTGAATTTCAGACTTTAGCTAGGAAATAGCTACACTGTAAGTCATTTATTCTTCTGTTCTTCCATTGTAATCATCATAAATCCATCCTTCTAGCTCTGTAGTAGTCTGTTGTTTTTTTTCTTTCGACATTTCATGACTTGTCTAAGATGGCTATAATTCTTTACAAGTATTTAGAGACGCAGTAGCCAGTGGAAGGAATGAATGTTATGGTAAGAAGCTCCTTTTTAGCAAAGTAACCAAGAGAAATGGCGTTCTTTGGGGGACAAGGAGAAAACACAGGGAAGAACTCCTGATAAGAAGGTAAAAAATAGTAGCAGTTGGTGTATTTTCACTATATTAAAGTCTTTACTGAGTGTAGATGAGCATGTAATCATCCTACATGTAGTTACTAAGGCCGTACATCATCTGCAGGAAACTTTTGGGATCTTGATTATTGTTATCTTCAATGACAAATGATTGCTTGGGGAAGTTAATAACATTAGTTACCTGATACTCCTGTCACCCTGAGCTCTGTAGTACTCCATACTGTTCACATAATGACTTCACCTACTCAGTGACAGTTTTCCAATAACTTGACCTCAAGGATGCAGCTTAAAAACTGTTGAAGGTGTTTTACATGCTGTTCCTTACTGAATTGAGCAGGACTTTTTGTACTTAACAAGGGAAAATACTGGCAAAGAATTGGACAATTCTTGGAAGATGACGCCAAAAGACTGCTGGGGAGCAAATGACACACGTGTTTCTGTCTAGTGTCACAAGTGTGGCACCCCCTGTGTTACTCCTACCTTCTTGTGGCACACTGAGAAATAAGTAATTTCAGGAATCAGATATCATGCAGAACAAAATCCTTTACACCATTAAATGGTTTAATTCTTTGACTTTCCTTACTCAATAATTGTGTTCTTTTGAGAAAAAGAGAGGAATTCAGCAGAAGGATAGCTTCTGAGAACAGATGCAACAATTGGCTAGCTCCTAATTTTTTTCTCATAGGGTGACCCATAGTAACTCCCCGAACACCCCACATGCGTGTGTGAAGATTTCTGATATTTCTAAAGATTTTTAGAAACAGGGGATACCCTGCTCTCCTGCTGTATTTAGTGTTGGTGCGGCCTCACCCTGAGTTCTGTGTGCAGTTCTGGGCCCCACAATTCAACAAGGATGTGAAGGTCCTTGGATGCATCCAGAGGAGGACAACAAAGCTGGTGACAGGGCTGGAAGGAATGTCCTATGAAGAGCAGCTGGGGACTCTCCAACGCTCATTTCTCTCTCCAGCTTTCTGAGAGGAGGAAGTGGAGAGAGAGGTGCTGATCTCTTCCTCAGGTCCAGTGGTGGAATGCATGGGATTGGTTAAAACTGCATCAGAGGAAGTTTAGGACATTGGGAAGCATTTCTTTACCGAGAGAGTGGTCAAACACTGGAACAATCTTCTTAGAGAGGTGGTTGATGCCCTGAGCCTGTCAGTGTTTTGGAGGCATTTGGACAATGCCCTTAGCAACATGCTCTAGCTTTCGGTCTGCCCTGCAGTGATCAGGCAGCTGGACTAGATGATGGTGTAGATCTCTTCCAACTGAAATATTATATTCTATTTGAGATTGTTTAAAAGAAGCAAAACTACTGTTGTTGTCCTTCAACTTACTTCAACTGCCAAATTCAGCTGGCCAAATGTATTTGTGGTGAACTGCTCCAGCTGTCCAGAGTGTGCTTGTGGCATCAGTTACAATATTTAGAGCCAAGAGAAAAACTGGCCAAGTGAAGCTTTACACCTTATCTGCTCTTGACTTACTCATGTTTGTGTAGACGATGAAATGTTTGGAGGGCTAGTTAGCTTGTTTCATGGTGGATTTGTTTTAGAGGGAGAGAGAGATACAGCTGATAAGTAAACTCTCCAGTCTGCTTAGGGAAAAATCTCTTCGGTTTTGTTTGTTCCTTAAGGAAAAAAAGAAGGGAGAGCATTTCTTCCTCAAGTGTTGGAAGTAATTCTGAGAGGGTTTTAGTTTTGTTTTGGTTTGGTTTTTTTTAATAATCTATTTTCTTTGAAAATGTTGCCTTTGGAGCCCTGTGAATTTGCCAGTCTTGACCTTTCATTCTTCCTGACTAACAGCTGCTAGGTGTTGCAGACTATGTGACACTTTGTGACTGCTGTGAGTTGGAGACTACAGCGATACTGTAATAGTAGGTTTCACTGGAAGTCAAAGTCAGTGTTTGTATCTTGTACCCTTAAAAGGAGCATTCATTATTTGGTGTGCTGCTGAGGAGAGAATCTCTGATTTGCACACTCACTATTACTTAGAATACAGCACTCCTATTTCTTCTTTGAAATAATGTAACTTCAGTCATTCCAGTTATACCTATTTGTAACTGCTCACAGATACACTTGACTAAAACATAATTTGCCTGTAAAAGCAATAGTGTCAAGAGTCTTGATGGAGATAATTGTATAATTTGTATAGAATTGCTACTTATGGTTCGATCAGCAGTGCAATTAACTGTGAAAGGAAAATACAAAATAAACTTGTGAGATGATGCCTTATTGACGTTTGTCCCTTCCCTAAGAACAGATGTTTCCAAATTAAAACAGAGACTAGGATTTCCTCTTCACCCCACCCGCTCTCCAGCACATCTTGCATAATTGGCAGAGTTCTGCTGTAGTACAAACATGACCATTTACTTTGTTTTGTTTGATTTATAAATGTCAAAATATTCATGTTAAGATTTCAATATTTCTTTGCCACAATGATATTTTTAAATTTTCCTTTAAATCATTAGTATTGAAATATTCTGTGATTTGGAGGAAATTAGACAATCTTGTTAATAAGCAGGCTTGCACAGTAGATTCAATAAATATGGACAATTGTTTTTTCTGTAAAGGGCAATTACTTTGTCTTTCCAGTTGAGTGTGTTTCTGGCTGGTAGAGAAAGGCAAAATGTTGGTTCATTTAAAAATACCAAGAAGCCTGTTGTGCAGCCCACAGGGCACAGCCTTCAGGAGAACATTGACAGCTGCTAGAAATCCCACTGACATAAGGATGAATACAGTGAGTATTGGCCTGTCTCCTTTGTAAAGTTTGCTGGTGGTTTTATCCAAACTGCCAGGCAGCAGAAGCAAGAGGCCAGGCTCAAAATCGAATTCTCTGAGGGTTTCCTTGCTTGCTGGAGTGTCAGTGATGCTGAGTTTGTGCCTTCCTCCTCATGTTCCCAGGTGCACCCTGAGGCATGAGAACATACTTTTTTGAAAACACAGTTTGGCGTGGTCTGGGCTGCTCTTGTGGCTCAGCAGAGCCCAGCAGGTGGGCAGCTCCTGGCTACCTCAGAGCAATTTGTTTCAGCTGCCAGGAATGCCATGTTAATAGTACTGCACATGTGAGAATGTCCCCTCGTAGGAGGGGATTCAATGTGTGTGTGCTGAGGGGAGTAGTTTTGATGAACAGCTGAACTCAGACTGAGATCAGACCACCTCAGAGTGGCAAATTGGTTGATAAAGGACTGTCTCTACAGTTATGGTTCCCTCTAAGAGTGTGGTGATAAAGTCAGAGTAAAGGCAGCCTGTACAACTAAAAGTTGTGAAGTGTTGTGTGATGAAATGCTCTTATTTTTCTTACCCAAGAAGAGCTGCCTATTTCTTTCTGATTATCAGCTATGAAAATGATGAAGATCTTTAAGATTAGTGATGTGGTTTTTTTCTCCATATCTCTGGCCCAGCAAGTGATCAAATTACTAAAAACAAATAAAGGAGTAAAAATCTATAGAGGAGGTCTGAAGGACTTTCCTTTTTGAAATATCTGTGAATAGGCTGTAAAACAGCAAAAGCACAATGAACCATGATTTTGGAACAGGAAGTAGCAGAAGGAGCGGTGAAGGATTTTTGGGGGGCAGGGCCATGCTTCAAAGGAAGGAAGAATTAGGCTGTTCTATTGCATCAGGTAGAACTAAAGAATTAGGCAAACTCTAAATTGAACAGTCACTACTAATCTGGATTAACAGCATAAAAAGGCTCTTTGTAGTACTGAAACATTTTGAATATCTTAGCTAGCAGTTTCAGAAAATTAATGAAATTTTCAAATCCTCATCTCATATGACAGGTGGATGATCTCTATTTTTCCTTTCAGCTTTTAAGTTGCTGCTTTACTCTATGATTAGTTGGCTTATGCTATATATATGGAGTATTGAAGTAACATAAGAGTAGAAGAATATTTGTAGCTGGTCAGACAAAATGCCTGATTAGCCCTATATGCCATTCTCAGTAATCTCATTGGAGAGCCCATGCTGCATAGCCAGTAGACATGCACCCTGTGCCTCACTAATGTGGCAGAGGATGATTTGGAGAGTGATGTTGGAAACCTCTTGCATAGTACATGATGAAAAATGATCTGTCACATCTTTCCCCCTACACTCCCTTCTCCCCAGTTCCTTCCAGGTGAAGGCTGCCCTTTTGCCATGGACATGTCTATTCCTGCAAGAAGACAGTATCCAATGAGTCCTGGCCCCCATACTTTTCTTTTTTTATCCCTTATCCTGTGAGCTGCCCTGATTGATTCACCTATAGGGAGCTTGTTAAGCAGCATCCAGCTGATTTGTCTTCAAACCACCCCATGGAAAAGGCTTGGGCAATTTCTTTTCCACTTGCTTTGTTCCTTCACTTTTGCATCCCACAGGCCACATTCAGGAGAAATCCTGATAACCTGGTGTGTCAACTTGTACCTGCTGCTCACTGGCCAGCTGGAGACCTCAGTTAGAAAACCCACAGCAGGCATTTACAGGATCCCCAGACTGATCATGTGTGTCGTAGTGAAAGGGCAACCATGGCAACATGCACCTGGCTACAGGCACTCTTCTGGCTCTTCCAGCACCTCTTTCTTAGTGTTTTTGGCTGGCCTTCTTTGCTTTTTACTTATGCCCTTGCCATCCAAGGCCCTGCCAAATTACGGGACCTACTTGACAACCTCCTTCCGAGCAAAGAAATGGAAAGTGTCACTACATGCTGACAGACTGTTGGCAGCAGCTTGTGAACTTTACTGCCTTAAATGATGGAGGGTGTGTGTCTGTGTTATTTTGTGTTCTTTAATAGCTTTCAGTTGACTTTTCTCCAGGTGCTTATTGAGCCCACAGAAGCTTTTGACATCAACACTTTTCTGTATCAACAAGTATAGCTTTAAGTGGATGTTCCGTTTACTATGAAAAAACCAACAAAACAAACAAAAACGAACCATTCCTTTTGCTTGTCTTGAGCCTTACACCTGCTAATTAAATATGAAACTTCCAGCATCCCTGCTCTGGACAAGGCAGGGGAGCAATTCTGTCCATGCCACTTGTGGTTTTATTGAGTCCCTCTCTCCATTGTTCTTTTTCAGGCTAAAAATCTTTCGCTTATGTAACCTGCTTTTTGAAATGAAACTGTTCTTTAGCTTTGATCACCTGACTTCATATCTTTCTTAATTCTCTTTAAGACTGCAGAACAAGGAAAGGAGAGAGCCAGGAGTGCACACAAGATTCCAGATGTGGGACACCACAGATGTGTGTACGGACACAATGATGTTTTGTTCTCTTTCCTAATAATTCCACTTGTGTATTTGTTTTAAAAGTGTGTCTTGATTTGAGAGTATTTTGTAACATGTCAGACATGAGTATGATTAAAATGCCTCCTTTAAAGAATTACCCGTATTTATACTGAAGAACAGGATGGTGGAAGGCATTTCATAGTCATTACTACTTCCTCAAAATTCACATAAAAGCTGTTCTTAGGGGCCTGTTTCAAGATGATGTATGATTATTTAAACCTATGTGTTCGTTATGCTTTTAATGTGTTTTTCTGCCTGCCACATGTGCACTGTGAGAGATTTAATGGGACTGGCTATCTTTTGAGTTATAAACCATGAGCTGTATATTTAATGTCCTTAATGATTTTTCTTTAAAAGTGAGATGTGGTCTCAAAGTGATCTGTGACGTATGTCAGCAATCTTGCAAAGGCTGTTTATACCTGTTAACAATAAGATGTTACTGTCAGGCAAGATTTGTGAGAGCTTGGTTATGTGCACTAACTAGGTGCATATGACCAAACAAATTTAGAATCCTGCCCATGCGCAAATTTTTAGATACATGTCAAGCCTAGCGTAAAGCATAAGAATGTAAGAAATACCCCACGGGGCAAACTAATGGTTTACCTAGGTAAGTGGCCTCTCTTGTGTCAGCAGCATGTGCTGTTCTGTTTAAGGAGAATGTTTGGGCTTAATCAGTTTTTGCAGCTCCCTCCCTTCATACCCACCTAACGACCACAGTTGTTGGATTGGGGGTATTGGAAGACATGCTTCTGCCTCTTCTCTTCAGTATCTGTTTAAGGACATCTTGTCCATGGATTTGTCTGTTTTCATACTGAAGATGCCATGAACAGTTAGTAGATTCTGAGCTGCTTCACACCAGGATGGTGCTGGTTTGGGGGCAGTGGAGCTTCTTTGATTTTGTTGACTTGCAATATGTGTAAAGATTTAGTCTACAGTTAATATTGATTAATATTATTAATGTTTATAATTTGAATCTTGCGTATTACACGGGCACAAAAGTTATTTTCAGCACTTGGGGGGGAAAAGGCATTTTAATTGAGGATCTGAGATATGTATCCTTGAATTTTTGAAGACCAAAATAAAGAAGGAACATAAATGTGTCATTTAACTATTTCATACTATATTTCAATCAAATACAAATTTGATTGGTTTTTATATTTTGTCCAGTCAGAGTGACTGGGTCCAATGTCAGATTTCCCCTACCATCTTGGTTAAGAGACTCATTTTATTTTCATCTTTAGACCCTTAGTACATGCATGGTGTCTCTTTAGTTGCTGTCTGCCTGTGGGTTTGCTAGCTTTGGGCAATATTTTCCCTCTAGGTTGGAATTAAAATCTGTAGCTCTCTTGAGGTGTTTATGGTGCCTGAAACCCTTATTATGGAATTATTTGTTGGAAATTCCATCGTCCAAATGCCTCTTGATGAACAGGAGTGCAGTGCTGAGTACAGGGACAATCCATGAGATCCTGTCTTGCTCTTGATGCCCTACTCCATAGAAAAGTACAGGAACAGTTGCAAGAATATTTAGAGGAGGGTGGTGGATTTGGGTCACAAATTTCCCTTAATTCCCTTTTATTTTCTCCTTCCTCCTAGAAGAGGAGAAAAGGGAATTAAGGGAAGCCCTTCAGATAAGGATTATATAATGTGAGCTTTAGCAGACATTGAGTGTTACCCCATTAGAAGGGGGTAGTCTTCTAGGAATCTGTAGTCTTCTGAAGAAGACCAAGTCATCTAGGATTAGGATTTTTTTTTTATCCTTGCAGTGGTTCTTCCTTCTGCTTTGTGGTATTGGGACATTTTTTCCTCTGCCTCACTGGAAAAGTACCATGTGCTGCTGTATTTGAGGAATTTGTGCATCTTGCCAAGGGTCCCATTGAAGCATATTTGTTTAAATCCTTATTGTTATACTAGAGATATTATCTAACAAGTGATATATTGAATAAAATTGAAGTTCTTCTGGATAATCATAACATTTTTTAATTCTAAATATTTGTTTCATATTTGTGCCAACCTATTGATTTCTCTTATTGTTCTGCACACTTTTTTACAATTGTGAAAACAATTACAATTAGAATTGTATTTAGCTTTGATTTTGTTCTTTCCTTCCATAAATAATCTGCACCCTGAATTCCTCAAAATCCTTGTTACATGCATGATTGTAAAGCCCCAAACTTAGATTATTTAACATGTGCTCTTGTAAAGAGTTAAATTTTTATAATCACTGTACCTATATATTTTAACCTTCAAACCGCCTGATGAGGAAGTTATTAAAAAGAAAGCTTATTCTGAGCCAGAGCAGGTTGTGTTCATTAGCTAATTAGTTTAATCAGAACAGGACTTTCCTTTTCACTTTAAGAGTTAGTGCAGTATTGAGGAATTTAAAGTAAATGCAAAGTCTTACTAAGATGTTAAATGAATAGCTTATCTTACAAAACTTGCGCTGAAACCTCAGTAGCAATCTTGAAAAAAAATTGAATTAATAAGTGAAATAAACATGGAATTAATGATTTTGTCAATCATTAAAGTAGCTGAATTTCATGCATAATTACTCTAATCCACTGCTTACCAATTTTCCCCCATCTCCTTTCATAAAATCAAAACTAGTTTGCAACTACTATCCCGATGCTCTGATATGTAAGTGCTTCAGCTGGGCTGCAATATTGGGTTCAAAGTTTTCTAGGACATTGAAAGAAAACAAAGAAGAAAAGCCCACAACCTCTCTGACTCTGTTCAGTGAAGATCACAAGGGTACTCCTTTTGGTAGCAGCATGGATTTATGCTGGATTTATAGTAACTGTGTAACAGTTTACTTATGAGTACTTCAGGTAAATAACTTGTAGTGGCTGATCTTGCTTTACTGTATACCAAAATTAAGTAAGGGTAGTCATCTACCTGGCTGCAGTGGTTCACAAACACATCCTCATGAATCATGACTACCAATGTGAACAGATTATTCTAATAAAATTATATTTTTCATTTAATCTTTGTGGGTAATGAGGTTCTTATTAACCAAACTAATTTTGCTTTTTTAGCTTTTTTTTTTCTCTCCTTACATACCTCTAAAATTCAGCAATATTAAAGTGGAGTGCTGGTAATACTGGACTACATCGCTCATTTAGCTAGTCAGCTATGCTTCCTGCAGAACATGGCTCAGGATCAACTATTATGCTCCAACTCAGCTTTCTTTGTGATTAGAAATTACTGTGGGTGTGTTCTGTGTGAGAAAGTGGTCTGTTTAATGATGTATTTGTAAACAGGTTAATATTTGCAACAAATTCTGTGTAGTTCATGAGCAGCTAAACTTCCACTGACAATTTGTAAGACTCCATTGGTGGGTTATTTATGTTTGTGTTGAGTGAGGGTAGTTGTCCAAAATTATTTCTATAGAAATAATTGAACTGCTAGAAGGACATATAAATATTGTTTCTCTTCTACTTTGTACTTGGACTTTCAGTGACACAAGTTTGGTGTCTGGAAATCTTTCCCTTGCTATGATATGAAGATTTATAATCAATGTCTTGCTGTCATTCCACATAAATAATATGTTAGCCTAGAGCGAAGATAAATCTAGTAGTGTTGACAAGCATTGCAACCACAAATGTATGTAGTATACAAATATATACACTACAGCTTGCTACTTCAGTAAAAATCAAGCACTCAGAAGTTGCACAATGCTGGCATTAAAAACTTACTTTTTTCCCTGATGTTCTTCTGATATTCTTTGGAGTTACCTGATATTTAGAGGCTTTGAAAAGATAAACAAAAATGCTGCACCTGTATTGTCTGGAGGACAACCTACAGAGGGCATGGGCCTATGTGACCATTTTCTCAAAGTATTGGGAGTGCTGCCTTTTTCCTTATTGACTGCTTACTGTAATCCCACATCCTAGCCGGCTCCATCCTCCTTATTTAATGTGTTCCCCCGCCTAACTGAATGGGGCTGGGTACGGGGAATTGGGAAGCAGCACCAGCCTGAGCACCTGCTTCCACTTTCCTGCCTTACTGCAGCACTTGAATTACATGCTGAACCAAATTTCAGGACTGTGAACTGGTATGTAAACTGATCCAGCTGCAGGTAGAAGCCCCTGTGTTTTAAGACCTTTGGGTGTTTTTAGCTCATTCAAGGCTGCTTTGTGTAAATAATAAAATAGCCCAGGGGGCAGCAGGCTTCTGTCTTTCACCTGTGTTCTTGAGCAGTTCCTGTGTTTTAAATCTATCTCTAGTTTCTCACTGTTTTCTCTGCACCTTGCTTTTCTTCATGAAACAGTGAAATAATCTGATCTCTTCCTTCCCCTCTTTGTACTCATTATCTTAATTCGTGTGAGTAAATGGCAGTGAGGCTGCACCAGGCTGTCACGGCTCTTTGATTCCTTTTGCTCTTTCTCTGCATAATGAATTCAGTTCCAATCCAGGTCCCTCTTCAGTTTGTGTCTCTCCCTCATCTCCCTCGCTAACTTCAGATCACAGCTTTCTTTTCCTATTTCTCCCACTCTCTTCTCTGAGATCTGGGTTTCAACTGCAGATTCCTGCTCTCTTCCCTTTCTGTGTCCTTTGTTGTTCTCATTTTATTCTCAGGGCAGGCTGAACTTTTTTCTGCTTTATGTTTCATTACACTGAAGTTTATTTTTCTTACTGTTGTCGCTTCTTGACCTGCTGCAGACCAAAGCTGTACCCACACAGCAAGTCTTGTTCAGCAGCCACAGGGAACATATACTGATTGTTCCTTAAACCTTTTTGTGTTTTAGCAGAGCAATCTGCCAAAGTCTACTGGAAATTCATAAGCTGTGATGCTTATTTGTTGGGTAAATTTTGCTGCAGTTGTTAAATTATGCCGCTGAGGCACCTTCCATTTTTTTTCTTTCTCTTCTCATTGCTCCATATCATACTTCCCTGTCAGTTCAAGGTGCTGCAAATCTTCAGTGAGGAGGCTGCACTATATTAATGTGGACAAGAAACAGGCATTAAGACAAATCCTCAGTGGAAAATCAAGCTTCAGGTTAAAGTCTGTCAAAACCTTTGAATAAACAGCTGGGAACAAGGTCTTATAAGTGGAAAAACTGGAAAAGTTCCAGCTGAAGTTAACCACCAGAACCTGCATAGTTTGGTGCTGCTAGCCCAAATGATGTTCTCATTGCCCACTTGCTTGTTTGTCACCTGCACTGTCCCTTCCTGAGTGCCAGTAGGAGTATGCAGGGAACTCACTTGGGAACATGATCTGAGTGACAGCTTGCCTGGGGAGAAGGTGTGAGGGTTAAGGAGTACTTGGCTGAACTGATTTTTTTAGTCTGGTTTACTTCTTGGCTTCACGTGTGCCTGTGTCTCACAGGAGACAAGAACTTGTGGGAGGGCATGAATAAGCAGTTGAGAATAGAAAGAGTGGATGTGGGTGTTTTTTTAGTGATAGTCTAGGACATTTGTTGATCAATAACTTAGATCACAGTGGTCCTGTTAACTCAGCTGTGAGGGCCTGTTTTCTTTTCACTTTGCAATGTCCTATGGAAAAATAGCCCTAGAGCAGAAAATGCCTTGAAGAAGGCAGTAATTATTTGAAAAACATCTGTGATTATTGCTTGGCTTTATTTTGCCTTAACTGCTCAAAGCTTAAGCGGCTGAGTCACGCTGTCTGGACTCCTGTTGTAGCCAAAAGACAGAGACTGTCAGTTATGAGGAATACATGGCACGGCTTCATAAACCACAGTTTCAAGGTTTATTCAGAAACTTCAGTTTTCAAAAGTTACCACATTTAAGTGGGCAGACTGATTAAGGGGGTGTTAAATGAAATAAGTGTGCACGTGCACATTTATCCTGTGTAACTACAGCAACTCTTTTCAGTTGCATTTGGTGTTTTCCATAGTCTCTTTGATGAAATTGCTGAGAGATTTTTCTGAAGTATATGAAACTTTTGTCCTCAGATCAAGCTCGAAAGGTTTCCGCAGTTCTGAAGCTTTGCTTAGTGTTTAAATCCTGTTGGTTCGTGCTGAGTTGTACATAGCAAGTGGCTGAAGGAGAAGGTGAAAGGGATAAAGAAAAGCAGCAGTGAAGAGATGGGAACTGCTGTCCAATTTATTCCTAGTGCTCCAGCAACATGTATCCAGAAACTGAGGTTAGTAGGAACACTATATAACATACTCTCTGCTGAGTCTAAAGTATATTTTAATTTTTTAAAAAATAAAACTGTGTGTAGGTCAATAGCTCTGATACCTAGCACTAGCTGTGGTCTTGATTCCCATTCGGTGCTAATACAGTGGAATTAAAGGAGAGATAATTTTAGTATGGAATTTCCTGAGATCATATAGTTTTATTTTAAGGTATTGTTCTGTATCCGGATGTTGTTGCTTAATTTAGATCTAACTATAGAATATAATCATGCTGTTTCCACCCTTTTATGTATAGACACACATACGCGCACATGCACATTCACAATATATCTCCATCTATATATACACATAGATACTTTAAATAACTTGAAAATAAGCATATGTATTTAAATGTGTGTTTAAACCTGTCAGCTAACATTTCTGCTATAGCTGAAGTAAAATTACTCAATTTTTTTCCATGAGTTAATCTCTTCTAATTTTATGGTTTTGTTTCTAATAGGTCAGTTGCAATTTAGAAAACACAGAATCTAAGGGAAAACAAATTTAAAATTAAAATAGAGTCTGAAAAACATATATTTGCTTCCAAACTTTAAATTTTTTTAACTGCCTGTTTTTATACCATGCCTAAAACTTTCGTAATGACTGTCATGGTTTAACCCCACCTGCCAACTAAGTACCACACAGCTACTTGCTCCCTGCTGCCCCCCACCCCTAAAGGATGGGGAGGAGAATCTGGAAAAAGAAAGGTAAAATTCATGGGTTGAGATAAGAACAGTTTAATAATTCAACTGTAGTAAAAGATAATAATTGTAATCACAACAACAATTGTAATGAAAAGGAGAAAGAAAGAGAGGACTAAAACCCAACAGAAACAAGTGATGCACAGCACAATTGCTCACCACCTGCTGCCTGATGCCCAGCCCATCCTCGAGCAGTGATTGGTTCCTCCCAGTTTCTATACTGTTTGTGACATTTTCTGGTATGAAATATCCCTTTGGCCAGTTTGGATCAGCTGTCCTGGCTATGCTCCCTCCCAGCCTCTTGGGCACCTGTTCACTAGCAGAGCGTGGGAAACTAGAAAGTCCTTGGCTTACGGTAAGCACTGCCCAGCAACAACTGAAACATCGGTGTGTTTTCCTTATCAATCTCGTACCAAATCCAAAACACAACCCTGTACCAGCTACTAAGAAGAAATGAGCTCTGTCCCAACTGAAAACAGGATGTTGACTCTGTTAAATAGTGAAGGGACACTCAAATTGCCGATTGGAAAGCTGTTTTTCAGGACCTGGTGGTTATACTTGTTGCAGTCTTGGTGAAAATATCTTAACTAGGTGTATGTTAAGACTCCAGGATATCCACTTCCTATGCTTGTTAATACTTTATTGACAAAAGATTTGAAGTCCGAATACTCATTTACAGTTGGAATCTCAATATAGTAGAATGCAGCAAATCTGCATTATCAGAACTGTTTTTGTTTAGAATGAAACATATTTTCAGGCCAAAATTGTGTCTTCATTTAGAGAAGGTTTTGTAATTGTTAGCTGCCTGTCTCGCCATACATCAAACCACAGTGTGCACTCTATCTGATGTGGATTAATAGAAGGCTGACTGCTTTCACTTAAAATCTGTACTGCATTCTGTATCACTTCATAGTATAAAAGGTGATAAAAATATGCATGAGACAGCTGTGCACAGACTTAGTAACCTTCCTTTAATTAATGAGATACTTTTAAGTAGTTTTCAAGGTCTTTATTCCCTGATCTGCATGGACTGAAGTACATGCATGACTGTAACTTGTTCTATAGCTAAATGTGACTGTCCACAAATGTACCTTTAGATAAATTCAGAGGCCTTTGTGGCAGTGCCAGTGAAACAGTTGCCTGTGCTCTGCTAACTCAGATGCCAAAGGTGGGGCCTCTTTCACTCCTTCTCCTGCCTTCTTGCTTCATCTTCATCCTTCTTTAATAGTTTTATTCTGAGTGGGGAAGTGAGACCTGAGTCACCTCTCTCACACTTATTCATTTCATCTGAGTCAGAAGTGTTTCATACTTACCTCACCCCAAACTGTGATGTGTAATATAATGCATCTCTCTACTTTAAGCAGAAAAAAGTTGCTTTTAGTAGACTGTGATTACAATAAAATCCAGATGATTTGTATTTGAAGTGCAGTTCTTTGCCTCAGCACTCCAAGTGATAATTTCATAGAAAATATGACAAATCAGGAACACTGAATGCAGTTTCCTATATCTCCCATTCATGTTTTTATGGCAAAAGGCTGTTTAACTTCATTAGAAAGGAAAGCAAAAATGAATCAATTAAAACCGTTACTTCAAATACCTTGATTTTTTTCAGCTTGGTAATCCTGACCCTGTCAGTCTCATATTTATGATTGCTAGTGTGCATTGAAAGAAACAAAGCATTAGAGAAAATGTCTTCATGAATGCCTGGAAAATGTAATTTGAAGAATGGTTCGACTGTCCTACCATGCTAGTTTAAATGGCCTTACTAATAAATCGCAGGTGTTTTATATGGTCTGTAAAATAACAATCTATAAAGACAGGGAGAGCAATAAACAAACATACATTACTACTGCAGAAGTGCTTCCTATGCCATTGTTATCTGCTACATCACAGAGAGAACCTTTTTTTGTACCTGCTCTAGTAAAATGCCAGCACTCCCAAATGTGAAAAATCATGACTCCAAGAAAGCAAAATAATGAAACTTTAAACTCATGATAGTTGAAATAAAACTGTGATTTGCCTTCTAGTATTTAAGATAGAATCAACTGGTTACATAGGAAACTAAAAGTGAAATAGTAGTAGAAGAAAGACTTAAAAGCCGTAGTAAATACATTTCTATGTGATCCTTCATTAGAGTGTTGTCACTGAGATAGGATCCTAAGAACCTCACGCGGGTAGCAGGGAACAACAGTGAATTGTACCCTACTTCCTTCTTCTATATGTGGCACTAGTAAGACAGATACTGAGCTACTGCCTCCGATTTCAATGTCTACAGATGAACTTGTACTGAAAATCTGGGTTGAGAGAAAGAGATGCATAATAATAGAGAGAGAGAGGGAAATAACTTCCTGTAAGAGCTTGGAGTATCAGATAAAAAGATGACTGGGAAAACCATGTAGAAGTCTTTGGAAAAGAGAAAATATAACGTGGTGGAAGGCATAAAACTGAAGCCAAAGACATTGGTGTGGGGTTTTTTCTTCTGAACTGTGAGAATGACTAATCTTTGGAAAAAAAACTGTCAGGGAAATGGTGACTTTAACATCTATTCTCGTCATTAAGTTTAGATGCTTTAAGATAGGAGCCTTTATGTTTCAAGACATTTGATTCAGTGCTGAGCTACATAGATGCAAATGACTGTTGTGTGCAGGAGGTAGGAGTAGACTTCCTTTGGTGTATCTGGCTCTCCAAGCAGAAGACCTTTGTACCAACATATACAGTATGACATGCCAAAATCCTCTTTGGTGTGATGGCAAGAACAAAAAAGCCTTGGAAATACCACGATGAAGTCTATCTGGGTTAGTATTTCATCTGATTGTGATGGTAATACTGAAAGACCGCGTCTGAAGTGAAGAGATGAATTTTTTCCAATTTTATCCTTTGGCTTCCATCAGGCAGCAGATGAGGGCTGAGCTAGGGTAACTAGCCCACCAAGTTTATTATCCAGTTATGTATGCACCCACCCAAGTTTTCTGAATTCTTTTGTTGTGGATGTTTATAGCTGTTGCCTCCACAGCAATGAGTTTGAGTTGCATCGTGTAATTGAGTCTTGGCAGGGAGGTGGAACTCTCCTCTTCACCTTCCTCTCACTGTTATTTGCTTCTCTAGATTTCAAACAATTCTGGTTTTGTAATAACTAACGTGTAATTATTTGTGTATTGCTATTCATTATAATACTTTTATTTTACAGCTCTCATACAGAAACAGTTTGGCATTGCGGCTTGTTCTTCTTGTACTGTCTGCTTGCCAGATCCTCTTTGCATTTTGGAGTGATCTGATTAGTGTGATTTGTGAAGGGAAAGTGGGCAATTAATGAGGTATGATCATACAAGACCAAAATGTAGTTATTTCATGTCAAACCAGCTAGTAATAGCATTCAGTTTTATTCAAGTGATGCATCCAAACATGATTTCAGCCCTGTCATGCTCATCAGCGAGTAACATATGAGTGTCTCTCTTCATTGTAATGATTATATGTCTCATCACATGATTGGAGATTGTGTGCTGCCTCTTACATGTCCTTCATGTCCTTAATTGTCCTCTGAAAAGCACACGTGCTGCTTTTATGTGAGTGTACATTCATCTATCATAGATAAGTAAACCAGAGCAGGTATCATCTTGGCTTGCCTGTTTTTAGTTAAGTGAAGAGAGAAGAGCTGTGATCTTTCCATAAATGTTATGACAGGGAACAAGCTGTGTGAGTAATTCATGCAGCCCCAGCTTGCCCTTATTTACATCTAGTAGTATCTGAAAAAGAGCACTGGATGGAGGGAGCTGTAGCTACGTGCAGAAGGAATTATTCTAGTGAGCCAAATCCAGTCAGTAATTTGGGCATCTCAGTCCAAATGACCTTTCTGGCTCTGGAAGAAATACTTAATTTTTTAGAGTTTTTTGTCATTGCTGGGTTTTGTATAGAAACATATGTGAAGGTTTGAATTGTGCCTGCAGGAGTTTTAAGTAAAACAGTAAAAGTTCTGTTTGAAGATGGAAATAAGATTTGGCAATGTTGCTAACAGGAAAACAAAAGCTTTCAAGCAGTGTAATTAGGGAACAAAGATAATTTATTTTATAATTAAATATAAATGCAGTTTTCCTCAACTGAGCACGCTAAACAACATGGAATACGCTTTGCATATCAAAAATATGTGGCTGTCCTGTTTTGTTAAGGAGTTTAAAAATCATAAACTAAAGAAGTTAAATCTATAAATCTAAGAGTTATTTTGGCTTACATTCTATTATTTACTCAGTTTTATATCCCAAATAAATGTATTAAGTCAGTAGTTACTCTGGGCTTGCACTTATGTGGAAACAGAATGGAATCCATGTTTTTGTCCCAATCTGCAGACTTATGTTAGATTCACACGTAGAAAGAAAGAAAATATGTAGCCAACATCCAAAGTATAAATCTTGTCTTTACTCTTGGTTATTCTTTTGGGTAAAAGATCAAGGGTCTGATCTTTGTGGCAACAAAATGGGGAAAAAGGGCAGCGAGCTGCTAAGGGCCAGATCCTGTGATCCAGCACGACTAACACTCAGGGTATCCATCCTTGACCTCTTGGCACTGAGATGCTGGGTAGCAGCCCAGTGTGAAGCAAGACACCCTAAAGAATTGGGTAGCTGGTAAGACTTGCTGGGTGGTTTGGAACTTCTTGTAGAAACTATACTGGGATAATAGATCCCCATTTCCTAGGAAAGCATTCAGGATACCAGACCATAAATAAAGAGTGGCCACTGACCCCCCTCTGCTAAGTGTGGTTTTTAGATGGAAGCACCTGTTGCACCTTCCACAAAACTCAAGCTCATGAAACGCTTTCAGAGTGTACCAAAGTGATGAGCTTCCAGGGGAGATTCTCCTTGGTGACCCTCCTTTGTGAGTCCCAAATAACGGCATGTGTGCAGATGGTGCTAGGACACACTGTTGTTTCAAACTGGTAGGCAAGCGTTGTTAAGTGTGGTGAAACACCTTAGGATACTGAGCATGGTTAGACAGAACTTGCAACTGCAGTTAATTTTGTTGTCCCTGTAAATGTAGCCAGATGGAATGCTGTTTTGTGTGGCATGTGATAAAAGCATGTTAGGTGCATCTTCAGTGTACATCATTTTCTGTTATAGGCCAGAAGAAAACTATTAGGATGGATTTTTAGTTTTCACCTTCTGAGAAGCACAGAGATAGTGTAGGTGGGTGCAGGGTGATGGTCAGCCTTAAGCCCTGTACCAAGAGTGCTGTGAAGCAGCTTGCTGAGTGAATTAGAGCTGCTTTGAAATTTCAAGCCATAGTAACTGTGGCATGGAAGTTCTTCTGTGGGTATTTGTCCTCCTTTCATTCCCTCACTGAGAGGCTCTACTCAGAAAACCTGTAGCACTTAATATAAAACACTTCTGCTCAAGAAAATGCTCCCTAGAGTCACTTAGTCCCCTTCCCAGCCTGTGAATGCAGCTGAATTGTCATGTACAGACAGCAGACCAGGTCAGACTAATTCCCTGTTTGGGAAGCATGGGCACTAGCCAGAGACTTGAAATATGCAAGAAGCTAGTTTTGGAGAAGTCATGGACATGGTAGTGAGAATTGCTCTAATTCTTGTCTTGTTTATGGAAAACAAACAAAAAACCACAAACCCGAAAACTGCTGCATTGCTCAATGTGTATATATAAAGCCGTATTAATTGCTATGGAAAGTGGAGACCCAAAGAAACACTTTTTGTTTTGCTTCTGTAGTTTCCAACAACCGGCTGTTTAGTTAAGGATCACAGTGGGAAGGGAAGGTTAGAAAGCTGTATCTTTGGTCTGTCAAAAGACACCTGTTCTTGAATCCCTGTTTAAGATAACTAATGGGATATTTCTAGGCATGTAGCTGGGGCAGGATAGACCTCTGGGAAAGCCTGCAGGAAGTTTCTTGGAAAGATTTTATCCATGCTTATTTCTGTGTTGCAAGAGCCACTTCACTGTTAGTGTTTCATCTGTTAGTACCTTCACTAGGTAGCTAATTTGCTGTTGACTTGTGCATCATCACAAACTACGTCCATTTTCTGTTAGAACTGGAAATAAGTGCTGTGATTGAATGTATAATGCAAGGTAGGTACCATGAAGACAATGCCAGGCTGCCTTACTTCAGATGTCTCACTACACACAAGTAGTTTGAAGGCCTACTTTGGGTATTCAGGCATTGAATAACAGCTGTAGTGTACTTCTTATCTTTGTGTATGGAGTGTTGGCTATGCAGACTGCAAACTGGGAATTTCAGCCTTTTTCTGCTAGCAGTTGTAATTTCAAGATATGTTATCCTCACTATGAATTTACAAGCTACGTTTCTGTGTTGAATATTCTTGAGCTGATATCCCTGTACATGAAGATTATGAGCTCTCTGATAGTTATGAGGTTCAAGATTTGGGGTTCAAGTAGGCTGTGAGTTACCCCTAGTGTGCATAACTAGTTATTTTAGTGGGAATAAAGTGTGTACTTCAATATCATGTAAAAATTAAAAATTACTGCCAAGAAATTCTTTTGTCATTACCTATAAGAGCCAATTAAAAATGGAAGTACATTATTAGACAGCTACATAGGAATATGTGAAAATATATTAAGCTGCTTGTTTTCTTTTTAGTATCTGTTGTTTAAAAGGCAGTGTAGAATAATTTTAAGTGAGTGGTGTCGACTTTTTTTCCACTGTCTGAAAAAATGCAGTAATCTTTGGAAAATAAGGGATTTGCAAGTTTGTGAGCAAAGGAATAGTTATCACCATTTGAGGATTTCAGTGTGCTTGTTAACTGAATTGCATTTTGAACACAGTCCAGCATCTATGGGCATTTAGCCGAGTGCTGTATTAGAAACTTGGTCACCCAAAGCTGTTGTGAGAGATCAGGGAGAGGGAACAGCTTCAAAGGATAAACCCATGCAAATTCTAAATTAGCCTCTGGAAGTTCTCTCTGCATGGACTAAGGCATTGGGAAACGAGATTACTTAGTGCCTGGAGTGGAATGTATGTATACGTTGGATTTTTTTTTTTTTTGAAACTTGTTACAAAATGTTCCCCTTTTTGATAACAAAGGTCAAGTTTACTTCCTATGTTGTTTGTACTGAAGGCAGATTTAAAAATATTGACCTTTTTACTTCATGACTTGGATCCATTTTTTATTTGCTTGGGTTTGCAGAGGTTTGGAGGGTTTTTTGGGTTTTTTGTTTGTTAAAGAATCCGCTGCTCATGGGTTTGCTATGCCTGGATCTCACTACGATGAGTCTGCATAGGTTGCTCTTAATCAAGGTAGGCTGAAGGAACACTGTATCTAGCCTTGGTAGACCCCTCGTCTCTTAGAGCACGACTTGCAGACATCCTGGGCATCCAGTAGCTTAAACATCTGCTTTCACAGGGGTTTCTTCAGTTGAGATAGATGAGTCATTGAACAGCTTGGGATTTTATAGAGGATTCTAAGACCTTTGGGTTCCAAAAAAAGAGATAAGTTGAGGCACTATTAAAGAGCCTCACATGTTCTTTCCTGCTTCAGTTCTTCCCCACTACGTGAGCTTTAGAGGGCAGCCAAGATTTCTCTGCTTCCAGGTGGCTGCTGAGATGGATGTTCCTTCTTCCTCAGGTGGTCCTGTAGTAGTCTAAAATACCATTCTGCTGTGAAACTATGTTCCTTCACTCTTCTCTGTTCCTTGATGGCATCCTGAGAATTGGGTACACAAGGCTGCAGTATGGACTTGTTGCACTATATCTAGTGCAATCATTCATTTAGCCTTAGTGTTTAATGAAGCTGGCTTTAGTTAATGTATTTTATCAGATTGTCCATAATTTCTTTTTGTGATTTTGAACACTATTTTTTTTAATATAATTTTTTGTGGGTACCTAACCGACCCTACAGCATTTTATGTTCTTTAAAAATTCTCATATCTACTTTTTTAAAAAAAAAGTCTTTATAAGCTTAAATATTCTGAGAGCTCATTGCTCCTACAGTCTCAGTCATACCATATCATGAGTTATGTAACAAATTTCCAGCTTCTCCAAAATCAAAATGATAATATCAGGAAGTAGTTTAAAAATTAGTATGTATGCCACGCAAATATCTACAAACAGGTGATACAGATCACACACATTTTAATTGACTTCAGTTTGTTTTCATAGTAACAAAGCTTTCTTTTCTGCTTAGTCAAAACCTAGGTACGTTTTTATGAGTGGAATTAATAGAAAGGAAAATAGATTTTGCTCAGCTTTTGGAGTATGCACCTTGGAAGGATAAGAGTTTGATACTTTTTGTAGTGGAATTTTTCACGTTAGGAAAATGAGGTTAGTGTTTGGAACGTCATTTTTTAATTTATTTAGAAATTTTCTAGAGTTAAGATTCAATATGGAGCTGTTTCAGAGATAATTTAAAATTTAAAAATTTTTAGCAATTGCTTTAATTTAAAATTGAATTGTATTTAAAGTGGGACCACTAGTAATTTGCTTTTTTATTCTCCCTAAAACTAAGTAGTTTAAAACAGAAAAACATTTGAGCCCAGTTGCATAAATGTAACCTCAACCAGAGCTGCAGTGCTAGTGTCTTTATTATAGGGGGAAGTTCTCTCTGAAAAGCCAAATATTGCAGCTTTTTATGACTTCATGATTATAAAAGATTCTTATTGTGAATTGTCATGCAATTCAAATAGACCGATGATTTGATTTCCGTAGCAGTCCTTTAGATTAAAGCTGTAATATGGTACTGAGTATGTTTTGATGTTTTTAGAATTTTAGAACAATTTTCTGATTAGAAAATTATGGTTTAAGAAAAGCATCTTATTTAAAGGCAGTGTTTAGTTTTCTGTCTGATTGACTTTTGAACTCGTGAGATACAAGTGGACTGTTTCTGATATTATGGTTTAAACCACTAACATAGTTAAATGTTGCTTTAAAAGATTCTTTTGAACAAAAACTCTAGTGTTCCAACTGATATCTTTCTGATAATTAGCAATCTAAAATTAGCGCTCTGGCTGTTTTCAAATTACTGAAATAGTTAATTTTTAAGAATTTTTATTGATCTTACAATTGGTGTTTAACTTGGTTTTGCTTACATTTTTTGCTTACTGTGATGATATGCAGGAAAGAAAAACTGTAGCCATGAACATATGCTAAGTGTAAATACCAATTATCACTACATTATGGGCTTATTTAAACAACTAAGGTCTGTAGCAAAGACTCCTTTAAGTGCTCCTGTAAACGGCCTTGAGGAGATGAGCAACTGTGGATTTGGCTGTATGAATTATTGCAAATGGCAGCAAGGCTGAAGGAGTTTGGTTAATACCCCTCATGTTATTTCCTCTTCTTATATCTTCCACTTCAGATCACTTTCTATATAATCAACAGGCTGTAGAATATTGGAGGAGGGTAAGTCAGGAAGGCAGTACTCATGTTACCATGGCTCAAATTTAGTTCTGTAGATTCAGGCATCCCTTGTATGTGTCTGGTTCATTGTCCACAAAAAAAAAGGTGGATATTTCATTATTGATTTCAGGGGGGGTTGGACCAAGATTCTACATTAGTATAGTAATCTCTTTCTTTGAAAACTGGTCTCTTTTTACTTAAAAGCTTTACTTGTATAAGTATGGTTTGTGAGCTTGTGCAGTGTTTAAAGTGAGATACCAACTTTATGGGGTTTTGTTTTTCAGAGAAGGAGGTACGATTTCCGGGGTTTTTTGTCTTAATCTAAGTTTGTGTGAAAACAAAATTTTATTTTATATTACTTTGGTGAAATACAAAGTAAGTTGTAATATAAACCGATGAAATCCACATTTTTCATTGCTTTAGTATAAGCATAGCTCATTATCATGAACCATTTTATTAAACAAAATGGCAAAATAGTTTTAAAAAAATGCCATAAGTTCTTTCTCTTTTTAGTAGGTTATCATTATTCTAAATTCAAAGTTTCAACTTAAGATTGATCTCCAGGTTTATGTGTATGAGAGTTAGAAAAGTTGCTGTTGGGGTGCATATACTATGAATGTATCGTTTCAAGACTACATTTTCTTCTCTTTCTGAAGAACTTAAGATTTTTGCCGTGGGTCAGTAAATCAACTGTGCAAGTGTCTCTAACACAGAGGACATCTGGTGAATGTTTGTGTGATGCAGCCTAGAAAGGAGGGTCATTTTGTAGCTAAATCATAGATCCATTTTTATGTACACCCAGTGCAGATATGCAGATATTCAGTGGCTTATATCTGAATTCATGAATGGGAAGGGTAGTCAGACAGCAATATAAATGTGTTCTGCTCACTGAAAGATTACATGTCACTGCTGTGGGTCGCCTTGTGTTTTGTCTTCTTAAAGCCTAATTAGATTTCTGCCTTTTTTCATGTTTGCTTTTATATATATTTATATATATGGCTTTACATGGTTGAAGTGTATTTTGTAGTCTGAAAGTCATCATAAATTTTGCACAACTACTAAGAAAACAAAAGAAAAAAGAAAGAGCTCCTACCTTTCAAAGCATTTGGAATTGATCCATTAGTCAGAAAAAGATCTTTTTCCCTTTTACTCCCTTTCTTCTCCCCTATCCTCTCAAAGTACTGGGTGGCAATATGGTAGAGAGTCCTGATTTTGGAACAGGTGTCCAAGCAACATTTGTTAGGCTATTTTGTAACTGCAGCACAAAGTAATAGTTTAGAAGTACTTCATATGTTTTTAGAAGGCGATTTTGTTTAATGAAACACATCTAATGAAAAATCAGTCTATTGGATTATTTCTTGGGCATTTTTAAGTAACTGTGCTTTCCTTCTAATATATATAAAATTACACAAAAGGACACTTTTTCTTGGAATCTGATGTAGAGCCATCCACATGAATGGTCCACTGGATCTGGCTGAAGCTTCACAGTAAAAGAAATTTTGAATCAACATATCTTTATTTTGTTGCATATACTTGGAATATTTATAACAATTTCTAATAAGATATGCTCATCTATTTCCATTAGATAAATTTGTCTTGATTGCTTTCTCTGACTTCAGCTGTAGAAGTACTGGTTCACGACAAGACTGGCAGAAAGCAAGATGCTGGCTAGATTAAAAGCAAACAAGCCTTGATAAGCCTTTGTGTGGTACAGCAAAGGGAGACTATTAACAGACAAAGGGGGAACTCGGTTAATATAGCTTCCCGTATAGATGTCTAGAAAAGAAGTTTATTCAACAGAATAATATCCAGTGTAAATAGTGTGTGCTGTAAATATAAGTCTGTTACTCTTTTTCCAAGAAAATGTGGATATGGAAGATTACTTATTTCCTCCCTTGTAAAGAGCTAATAGCTCTTTACTTCCCTCAAGCTCTTCTTCTTTAGACTAAACACTGGTCTCTTCAGTGTGTTCTTTTTAGTTTTTAACTCATGTCCAGCTTGTGACTGGCTTTACTGGAGAGCTGCTACAAGGTTAGAACTTCTTCAATTGTGTTTGTCCAGTTGAGTATCCCTGCGTGAAGGACAGAACTTAAAAGATTCTGAAGAGCAGAAGTGCCCTAACAAAATCTGATAATCTTTTTTTTGTGTGTGTATTTCTCATGTTGACAAAGTTTCTTTTGAATTCTGATCTTGTCATCCAAACTTTTTACAGCCGACCACTAAGCAGTCAGAAGCATATTTTGGTAAGCATCTCCCTCTTTGGCCACCCAAATCCAGAATGAGTATGTTCAACTGCACAACAAGAAGTGTGTTAATTTTGACAGTGAACACAGCTGTGTTCACTTTGACAGTGAAACATTGATAAACAATGTAGGGTACAGTTTTCCAGCAGTTTTGCTTCCCTCTTTGTAGTAACTTCCTCTAAACCATATTTCCTGCATCTTAGAATATCAAGGAAAAAGCCTTACTAAAGTCAAAATAAATTACAGAGTGGACAAGATGAAGCTTCTAATTCACACTGAGGTCACAAGCTTTCCAAGAAAACAAGGGTCAGGCATATGAGCTGGCAGAAAAAATTGCACAGATTTTTTCTCAAGAATAATTGTAAGAGGAAGTGCAGCTCCATGACAACTGTTTGTATTTCTCGTCATCTTTAACCAGTGCAACACATTGGAGAAAGGGCCAAGTTTGCTAATCAGTGTCTTTTAGTGGGTCCCTTTGACCACAGAACCTCACAAAATCATTTGTGGGACAGGATCATGGGGGCAGGGTTGGGGAAGCTGTTATACAAATATCATGTGCGGCTGTAGCAGGTTTTGGCTTCCAACTTTATTTATGCTGCAAAAATAGTGAGTTTAAAAGTATGTACGATCTGCCTTGCAGCAGGGGTTATCTGGATCTGGCTCATGGCCGCATATGACAGAGATGGTGCAAAGTTGGGAGTAGTGAGGCTGGGTTGCAAGCAAGCAGAGAGAAAGTATGGCTCTTCCCCATGTGACTGTGCTACAGTGCTGCTTATTGCCATGCAGAAGGTTTATCCTAACTCATCTGATCCATAATGCTGCTTCCTTATCAGAAAACCATTTCTCTGCCATAACAGGAAAATTTGACATGATTGGTGTGTTACACACAGCTGTAACAGATGTTTACAATCTCTTGGGGGGTAGGACATAAGGATGATTCTTCATTTTCCTCCTTAAGAACTTGCAAATAGCTTGTTTGTTTATCATTTGCTCTAGTGTTTGTGCAATTGCAGTTGAGCCTGGTATAGGAACTCTGGTTTTCTTTTCTAGTCTCCTGAAACCACCAATCCTCCAGACTGGTTGTCGTCAAAGAAAGCAAGTAATAGGTCTGTTGTTCCTTCTGTCAAAATTAAAAGTATCTTACACTTAAAAGTGTCTAGAAAACTAAACAGAGTAATTTGATTTTTAAAGTGTCCAGATTAACACATAGGAGAATGCTTTCCCTATTTTAGTTGAAGTTCTTTGTTACTCTGTTAACCATGTTAGGTGCCTGGTTGCAACTGACCTTTTTTAAAATGAATGTAAGGACTAAAAGACATAAATTTGTCTTCTCCTCACAATCTGCCTATAAGTTGCTCCTCTCCTGATTAGGCAGAAGATCAACTTTCCTTTGAAGGTTAGTGCTCTATTTAATGGAAAACTATTTCCTCCTTCACATTCTGGATTAAGTCCTCTCATGTAGTTTGAGTCGACTTTAGAAATGCTTTTTCTCTAGTGGTTTGCTCTATCCTCTGTACTGAAAATTGTGATAGGCACTTAACAGAAGCTTGCTGGACAAGCTGTTCTGCTTCATTCTTTCTTCAGCAGATGGAAAAGTTAAAGCACGTTTGTTTCTCAGTACTAACGTCCCATAAGTTGGGTGGTCGGATCATGGGAGGCCAAGTCCTACTCATCTTTCTGTGGTTAACGTTCTTTCCACTGCCTTTATTCTTTTTATTCTTGTCACTATCCAGTTGCAGTAGATTGTCTGTTTAGAAACAGCACATGCTGTAGTAGAGATAATGACGCATAAATTGGCATCTATTGCAGCTACAGCTTTGAAAAAAACCCCAACAGTACTTGCTGATACTCTGATTTACTGGTACTGTGTCTCATGTAAGAGTGTTCTGTGTGGAAGTCAATCAGTTGGTTAAAAAAAAGAAACAAACAAAACCCCCATAAAACAACAACAACGAAGACCAAAATCCATCCCCATCTGTAAAAGCTAAACTAGATAAATTTGTGTCTGGTACATAATTTGAACTGATTAGAAGATAGAGGGCTGGATTTAGAGCTGTACCACTTTACATAGGCTAGCAATCTGGTGTAGGAAAGGAAAAACAGCTTTTTATTTATAAGGACATAAGGTAGATTTATCGGAGTTTGTGTTTTTGGTGATTGATGTAGTACATAGACATAATAAGTGCCAGCTGTTCCTCCTTCATAAATCAGAAATAATAATATTTCCTTTTATTTCAGTGTGAACTGACTTGCTTGAATTCCTTTTTAATTCGAAGGACTTTGTATTTGCAGTTACAAATTAGAAATATATCTACACAAACAAATTAGAAACATTGCACTACAACATTATAATGCAACCTGAGAGCAGCATCCCAAATATGTATTGTCAGGGTTTATTATCCTTCATAAGCTAGATCAAAAGCATTTTTCCATTTCTGCCCATGCTTCAGAAGTATGTATTTCTGTCTTTCTTCATTAAAGCTAATGTCATTTTGGCTGCACACATCACTTGGTACTCTAGCTGTATATGGAAGCATTGTGTTTTTGTTAATTGAAGTCAAACAGATCTGACTATTCCATTCCTTTTAATCTCCATTTTGAAAGTGCCTGCTTTGTTAGCAACTGTTAAATAACTGATTTACATATTTAGCATGAAAAAATCCAGAGGTTTGACATACTGTCAGATAAATCTAGTGAACTACATGCTACAAGTAGTTGTCTTAAACTCATGATTTGTCTGGTCTCTTTATCCCTTAAGGAGACTGCATTTCCTTACTCTTTCTTTGCAGTTTTCTGTAACTAACTGATGTGTTGATAGATGTCATGTGTGACGTAACAGGATCTAAAAATAAAATGTTATGTGTTTGCGTAGTGTAAAGGGTTGTGAACTATGTAAAATGGTAGAAAGTAAAGTTGAAATAAAGCAATTGTTCAATATGCATAGTCATGTAAAGCAACAAGCACATTCCTGCAGCTTGTTAATAAATTCAATAAATGAGAGTTATCAACGACTGGCATCTGCCTTTATGGTTATCCAAATGAACAAATGGTGCACGGTGACCTTTGATAGTTTATTTTAATTATATTTTAGTGGCTGTTTAGATCTCAGGTTTAGTTAATTAAAAAAAATATTCTCCCTGGCATTCTCACAGATAATGCATGTCCTATAGTGTTTCTCAACCTTCAAGTTACATAACTGGCCTTTTTAAATTAAACCATGCTGCTGCTTGTAAAAGAAGACACAGCTACTCTGTTCATGTGTATGACAAGTGGCATTAGTTTCCTTAAACAGCTTGGTCTGGTCCACTGATGTTTAATGCTTTGGCCCAATCCTGATAACTTGTATGTGCTTTATATGGTGGAAGTTTTACTGAACATTAAACTCCAAATGAGGATGGGTTACAGACAGTACAAAGCAGACAATACTTACTTTTTGTTTGTATCTGAATTGTTTTTCTGTTTTAGAGTATATGAAAAAAATTCTTACTTTTGTGGTTATTTGTATCTTTATGATGTTCTGAAGTTTAAACAGAAATTAACTAAAGCATTTTTATTTGTGGAAACACACGAAACTATCATTTGCTTTTAAATAGGACATTGTATCATTTTGGATGTATTTTATTCTATGATTTTCATCTGTTTACTCTTTAAAAATATTATTAGAAGTCAAAATACAGAGGTGTTACCACTTAGAAATGTAAGCTTCAGCTTTATTATTTTAGGACCTGTTCTTTTCAGAAATATGTTTCCCTAATTTGACCCTCAGTAACCCTTGAGAGACCTAAGCACAAGCTACAAACTAATTACATTAATTGCTTTACTGGAACTTGTTAGGCATTTTCTGTTTATACATTAATGTAATATAAATATAGCTCAGGCAACAAAAGCCCTTGGGGCAAATTTATGTCCTGAGTAACCCTGTTCTGGTGACCTCAAAAGAATTACTCAAAGTCAAGACAGAATTTAAATTGGAAGACCAGATCTTCAGCTGCTGCTGATACTCTCAACTCCACAAAAATCAGCGTACCTCTGGTCACAACAGCCAGAAAGATAGAATTGCTCCTTCAAGTATATTTTTTGATTTTCCAGCACTTGTAGCAAAAGGATTGGGCTGCCTTTTCTTTCTAGAGTTTAAAAATGAGCAGAACTTTTCTAAAGAAACAATTCTGATTCTGGTCTAGTGATTTCATAATGTTACATGACCTTCTTTTACCTGCATTTTGAAAAATGGCTTCATGGAGTGGTGAGATACATAGCATCTTTTGGTCCTGCATCTTTGGTTTTTCTATGCCTTTTTCTGAGCTATGATCTAGCTTCTAAAAAAAGTTTCTCTAGCCAAGCAATATATAGGAAGTTATACTTAACAGTTAAATGGTGTTGCTTAAGAGTCTCTATAAATATGGGAATAATCACCTAGGAATAGAGGTCTTTATGTTTTATAACAGCTTTCTTCAAAAATAAATTTAAAATGAAGGCTAATCTGTACTCCAGCCCTACAGATATGTGTATCACTTTATTTTCACCTTGGGGATTATCTCCTTGGTTTAATTCAAAAGAGATGTGCTCAGAATTAAGTCTGGATGAAAGAAGCTTCTCAATTGGAAATTTGCATTGGGAGTGTTTTGTTGAGGAGGAGCCACAAGTGATCTGCATTTTTTTACAAGATTATAGCAATAACCCATCAGTAGGAGTTGTTTGGTACAGTTTTCATTCAGTATTCAACAATAATACTTCTTTTTTCAGCACATTGAAATATGTGTCTCTTCCTCCTCTCAGAGGTTCTCTGAACTAACTATAGGGGTCAATAACATCTTGGTTTTTTAAGTGACTTCCATTTGCTAAACAAATATTAAGTTACCATCAGTCAGTTGGCTTGCTGGAAGAAAAACTGCATACACTGCTTATAAATGGTAGCCTGTAATGAGCCTGTATTATCCTCCTCTGAAGCTCTTCTACAGGCTTGACCAAGGAAATGTAATTGTAGTTCAAGATGTGAGGCCGGTGATCCTCACTGTTGAGTAGTGTTTCAATGTCTTGCTGGTCAATATCCTTAGCAGAACTGAGGCCCTGCTGGTTTTTTCTGGCTTAGGAAACGTTTTCTGTCAAGGCCTCTTGTCCACCAAGAGAGTCAACAGCACCTCCCAGTTAGGGAGCTTGTGTCCTGTTCCAGAGTGTATCCTGTGCCAAATGAAATCAAGTTAGGCAATCTCAGTACTGCAATCTGTAGATATTCCTGGGGTAACTTTTAAAGGAGGTGTTTGGAGTACCAGTGCAGGATAGCTGTACTTATGTGGCTGTTTGCTCAATTCAAGATATTATTGTCAGTATGCGGTTCTGGTATTTCAACTCAATGTGTTAGATGAGATTTTATCCTTGTTTGGCTATTAGCCCTTTCCTTCCATTGCCTACATATATGATTCTGATTGAACATGTTATTGCATAGACTTCTACAAGTTTTTCATAGTTTTAATTTAGCACAGTACAGCTTTTCCAAAAGCAGCAGTGCTAATTTGAAAGTGTGATAACTGACAGGCAAACTTTGTGAGATTGTCTGTACACACTTTTTAATTAATGTTTTGTTACCGGAGTTGACAGGGATAGAAACAGATTTGAAAGAGAAGGAAAAAAAATTGTTGGAAGAAAAGAATCAAAATTTGGATGACAGACAGAAAAGTACTATCAGCAGATGGTCAAATCTGAGGAAGAACAACTCCAAAGCAAAACATAAATCTTCTGGTTTATAAACTGTCAGGCAAGAATTGCCTACAGAGAGATGCACATAACCTAGGAATCAATCAGGAGGAGACAGACCTCTGCAAGCAGACACATCAATAAGGCATTGTTAGAACAACTATGATGGATGGATGTAGGAAGACTGGCAGGGAAGAAAGGGATGGGGGTTTCCCTTTACAAGAAGAAGCAGTTTGAGTGGATGGGTTTTGTGTTGATTAGGATCAGAGGAGGGGCTGGTATGGGTGACATAATGGTGAGCGTATTTTGTGGATCGTTTGGTTAGTATGAGAAGAAGACAACGTCATATTTACGCAACTCTGAGACCCTTGTTCTTGGGATAGATTTTAGCCTCCCTATGGCCTGCTGAAAGGGCAATGCATAAAAGCAGTCCAGGATGTTTCTGGAGACTGTCAAAAGGACATTAACGAGAGTGCAATATATCTGGGTGAGAGAGTCCTCACAAATAAAGAGCTGGCCAAGGAGGCAATAATCAAAGACAGCCATGGCTTGTAGCAACCATGAATTACTGAAGCTCATGTGAGGAAGTCAAGTAGTAGAGTATCATCCTGCCCTTGAATAGAGCCAACTTGGGTTTATTCAGAGAACTGGTAAATGGGATATTTTTGGAGTCAGCTTGTGAATGCCAAGGGTAAATCATGCTTGATTGATCACAATATCTGATGAAATACTAGGTCTGTGGATGAGAGCCCTCTCCTGGGATTTGTCCTGTTTTACTACAGTCACAGATTAACATATTATTCTGAGCTGGAAGGAACCCACAAGAATTGTTGAGTCTGTCTCTTAAGTGAATGGCCCACACAGGGATCGAACCCACACCTTGGTGTTATCAGCATTGTGCTCTAACCACATTTTTATATCATTGCAAGTAACAGAAGGAGAAGAGGGTACGTGATGGTGAGACAGGGCACACCCTCATATGGTCGTTGGATAGCAACAAACTGGAGGTGTGGAGGCAGCGAAGCTGATAGACTTCCATGCAGGGTTGCCATTCAGAGGGACATGGGTACATTGGAAAAATGGACTGACTGGAATCTGATGAGACTCAATAAAGAAAAATGCAAAGTCTTTAACCTGGGATGGAAGAGCTCCTTGCAATAATACAGCTCAGTGGCTGGGGAGCAGCTCTGTGGAAAAGGGTCCTGGTGAATGGCTAAGCTGAACATGAGCCAGTATTCTGCCCTGCCAGCAGTGCAGACTGACAGCATCCCGGGCTCCATCAAGAGGAGCATGGCCAGTAAATTGAGTGGTTGTCCTCCTCTACTTGATGACTGTTAAACCACATGTGGAAAACTGTGCTCGATTTTCAGGAGAAAGAAAAAAAATACAAGAAAAATGTTAATAAACTTGATTGAATCTAGCAGTGGGCTGAAACATCTGCCCTATGAGAAGGGTCTGAGAGGACTGGACCAAATAGTGGTCTTCCACTTAGAGGTTACTAGGAATATGGAACCAGGCTTTTCACTGAAGTGCACAGGCTTAGAACAAGGGACAATCATCATATGTTGACAGGAGAGGCTTCCAAAGGATATAAGGGGGAAAATATGTTTTCTATGGGGGACAATTAAGAACAAGTTCCCTAGAGAGACTGAATTTTTTTGTCTTTGGAAGTTTGATTGCAATGTTGGACTAGATGTCCATTGGGGGAGCTTTCCAATCTGTTATTCTAGGAGGAATAGAAAGTAACCAGTACTTGTCAGCCTTAAGCAAGCAAACTAAACAAGAAAAAAAAACAAAAAACAAAACCCCAACCAAACCCATAAATCTGCATGGGAGACTGCTAAATGAAAATTATATCTCCAAGTTCTTTAAGTCTTCCCTTACTTATCAAAGATATTACCATGCAACCCACTAGTACAGCTAAAATCATGAAAATGGGACTCACTGATATATCTGTGATAAATCTGAAGTTATGAAAGAGTACATACATAACTATATATTCATTTGTGCCATGTATACCATTGCTGGATTTGACTATAATGCATTGCCTATTTAATTTTTCTTTGAAAAAAATCATAAGCAAGCCATTTGTTTAGAATAATGTGCTGTATTTTCTGTCTGGGTATGCATTTTCTGACATCTGTTTCTATCTAGAATAGCTCATGTTTTCTGAAAACCAGATTAAGTATAAATCCTAAGGCCATCACTTTAAATTGACAAATCAACATCTTTTTGATATACTATACCTTCTGATTCAGGATATGATACCAAGTGTAACTTGTACCTTTTATTAGCAGATGTAAGGCCTTTTGTCAGGAATATTGGTATAGTCTGTTAACAGGCACTTTGTTTTTCACAGAAATTCTGTTGTTTGGAGGTATTACTAAATAGGTATTAGTAATGTTTGCCTGACATGGCCGTCTCAAAGAATTGAGATGGGGCTTTAGTGTGTGTGGTCTGTTGTATTGACACTGGACAAAGCTGTAGGAACTGAAGACTTGAAGCACTGCTCCCTTTCCCATGCATTTCCTGTAGATACTATTTGAATACTAATTTTGTAGATGAAGAGTATCATGAAATGTTGCTGTTCATATAAGGAATGTCCATGTTCTCTCCAAAACGACCTTCAAGCGTGTTTAGCCCTAATAAGGGTGCTGAGTTTGGCAGCACTGGAGTCTGTGGGCAGAATCAGTAAGCACAAATAGCTTTGTTCTATCGACAGAGCTGAGAGACTTTAATGCACATGTCATTTGGTCTTAAAGGCAGTGGTGAGGAGTTTTAGGCAACTCATGTAAAGAATGCTCTGAGGGAGTGTTGGAGTTGAGCTCAGAAAGCCAACCATATGTGGTTGCAGAGAACAGGGATCCATCCTTAAATGCCGAGTATTTGTTGAAATTCTGAAAAAGGCTGAGAATGGAAAGGATATATCTGGACACTTCGGAGGGAAAATATTTTTTGTTCTGTGTGCAGGCTGCAAAATACCATGGCTTAGTGCAGACCTGAAAGAAGGTCAAAATAAGACACACAAGAATTTCAGTTCACAGCAAAGACATGGTTTTGAGTTCAGTTTAAAAATGTGCACTTATTGGCAGGGCTATTTACCTTCCAAAAATTGCATTGTCCAGTTTTAATTTATACTCTCCATGTGTGTTCTTCATGTTGTTTACAGAGAGAATAGGGAGATAACATGTCTTTCATTTAAATTACAGCAGTCTAGCCTTTGAATTGAATCAGTCTGCTGGTTCTTTAATCCAGCCTCCCTTATTTGATGGCTCAGACTACAATGAAACTGAAGGAGACTAAGAAGTTCTTCTGCAAAGCCCATAAGCATGTACTGATCTGTACATCATCTGTACATCTGTGCTATCTACTGCTACTGTACCTGCCAGGGGTGAAAAGGGTATGATGGTCAGGCTGGTGCCTGAGCCCCAAAAGTTAACTACTGTTTCTGCATATCGTCCAGTGCCTGTTGACTGTAGCCTTGTAGCAGTGTCCTAAACTTACCAAGTTTGCATCCCTTTTTTATCAGTGGGAGTTAAGTGCTCTTTTGCATTTAAAGTAATTAGCTGATAAAATCTTCTGACTAGCATGTGCCTTTCAAGCATGAAAAATACCAGTGTGTATGTCATTTGGCAGTGACTGTTTCGAACTGTGTTGGAACATAAGGTAACCTTGAAAGTGGACCCCATTAAATAGTATTCTTATCACTCACATAGTGACATCAGTGACTGCAGAACTTTGAGTAGTGATTAAATATTTGCTGCTACTTGCAACTCACTAGAGACTTTTAAACTAAACGAATATGCTTCACTCAGTGTGTCACTTTAGTTTATGCTTCTGATCCGTATGTAAGCAATTCTTCATCTTTTATCTGATGCTCAAGAAATTTTGTTCAAATGACAGTAAAATGCTATTAAAAACATGTTAGAGTATTGGCCTCTCATAAGACAAAAATCAGTCAGTGAACTCACAGCTTCTCAGTCTGTGGCTCACTGTTAACATGTTGCTCACAAGTCAGAAATGAATATTTAGAACTGAGGCTAACAGAAACATTTGATGTTACGCAAAGAACAGCATGAGCTAAAGACCTCTGGGCTGGGTAGAAACAAAGTCTATAGGTTTAAAAATCTAAACGTTTAAGATAATCAAAATATTGAGTGCTCACCACTGCATCTTTCTAATTGGTAGGAAAAACTAGTTAGGTTTTTCTTGACAAGGCATTAAGGAGGAGTGTATTTATCTAACATAAGATTTTATTTTTCTATGTCTTTATTATGTGAGTACTAAATATCAAAAAGTGTTCTGCTACAAAAATGGGCAAGATATCACTGAGAACATGAGTGTAGATAGTGTGAACTGAGGTAGGATGAGAAGTGGGAGGGAGTTCAGAGGGTGTGAGGCAGTCAAGTAATGGTTTCCTTTGGTAAGACCAGTAAGTGCTCAGCTTTCTACCTGAACAGGTCTGTTTAGGTTATTTTTGATATTTTGCTTGAATGTTTGCAATAGCAGAGGCTAAGTTTGTGATGTGTAAGGTCTTTCAGCATTAATGCTTTTCTGTTTAATCCAGCAGAAAGCTTAGAATACAGCGGGTCAGAGAGTTTGAGGTAGCTACATTTTCATAGAGACCTTGCCTGGGAGGGAGTATTGAGTAAAGCCCATTTCCTAAAAATTTACCTGGTAGATACAGAAACACAACAGGGATTTAATATGGATCGATGTCATTATTAGACTAAACCGTAGCACCCTGAAGCTTCTTGGCTTCCTTGTGATAAGACCTGCATGGGAAATTACTGTGTTGTAAATTATATGTCCTGTCTTGTAGTTGCATTGATCTGTTTTCACTTTCCAGGAAGTCCACATGCCAGGCTCTACTTTGGGAGATATTAGGAGTTAAGATTTTGAGAATGGTTGCACCAAATATATCTCATGTTCATGGCATTTCTTAAGGAAGGAAGGACTCCATCTAGGTGGACTTTGTGGATTGTAGTAGAGAGCAAAGTCAAACCCTCAGACCCCTTGGTTATGGGTCCACCCAATGTCAGTGCTGCTTAGAGCAGGATGAGCACACACACTTGGCAGAGCATTTTGTCGGTACCCTCAGCTCCCACTTAATGTCTCTGAGGCAGAATTACTGTTTTTGTGGCTTTGGAGGGTCCGTCAGTTCAGAGGAAATTGGTTTTGTTGGGGTTTTTGAGTATATTTTGGGTTTTAAATTGTCGAAAGGATGTGTTTCAGCCCCTTGAAAAAGTGTTTATGTAGTGTGGTGCTGCAGGTGCCAGTTGCATGCCCTGGGGAGGTGACAAAGGGGATTTTTTGGTGCTAGAGCAGCTGGGATGTGCTGGGGACAAGCTCATGGTGTTGTGTTTTGTGCCATTAAAATCAGGCACTTGAGTGAACTGTCTTGTCAGCTGTGTCTGGGTTTCCTCATGTGTTGAGTTTGGATGAGGAAGAGACCAACAGGCCTGAACTGACAACATAGAAACACCCTTGTCTTTGAGTTGTACAGCTGGTCTGATAAAAAATGATGGCATCCACTTTGTCTAGATTGTAGTGTTTGCATAATGATGAAAAAATGTTTCATGAACATATGTTGTTGGGTAAACTAAGGAAGACTGCAGGCAACCTGATGTAAACATATTAAAAAAATGGAATTGAGAATTAATCATACAAACATGCTGTGGCAAGAAAAAATGTTCAGAGAAGTCAACAAAAGCTATTATGGGCATTGTTAAGATCATGTAAAAATCACCAGATTGCTTTAATAAGGATCTGAAATGTAACCAAGAATTTAAGAGAAATATTCTGGAGTAGGAAAAACAGTGTCTTTGTGTCTTAGCAGAATGGCAGATATAGTAGTTAGGTCAATAGGTTTAGAAAGCAAATTAGCATGTTTGAAATTAAAACTATAGCAGCAGTAAGACAAACATGGGCTTCCAGGTAAATATTTTTTAAAGTCCAATAGTATTGACCATGGAAGACCCAATGAAAAAAAAGGATTAAAAAAGGAAACTGAGTTTTAAGACTTTGGGAGGGTGAAAGCCTTAAAAAGCTCAACATGATATTTAGGGCTGGTAAAACTACAGACACTGTAACCATAGGGACTGAAACATACTACACACACTGATGTATAGATGCAGTAGTTAAGCTAGAAGGCTGAATCCTGTAATCCTCACTAAACAAAAATCCCATTGAAGTCGGTAGAAGATTTGCGTGAACAAGGAATGTATAACCGAGCAATTAGAGACAAAGTTGCAGCCTGACCTTGACTGGGCCTTTGTGCCTGTGATTAGCTGTACCCAGAGCATCTGGGCACATTTGTTTAAAGGCACAGTCAATTTTAATGACATCTTAAAAAAGAAATACAATTATGCCATAGTTTAAGTTCTAATGGATCCAAATGACAAATGTGAATAATTGCAAAGAGACATATTAAGGCAACACTTTTATAATCTGAGTCTTTTGGAACAGCAAAATTCTATGTTCTTTGTTCCTTGCGTTCTCAGGAAAAACAGGAATTTAATAGATACTGCTGGAGTTTTGCCCCTAGTAATTGAGAGTGGCAGAGACTTTTCTGAAATGTAAGGCAGAAAATGTAAAAGTATAGGAGATGATTGTGTGAGGTGTCAGAAATAGCCTCTAGTTAAATTAATAAAAATATGTAATAGCATCTGCCATACATGTTTATAAAGCTACATTAATAATTGCTCTCCAAATTGTTTTAGAACTATTTCAGTATGAAACAAAATGTCCTTAAAATTAATCCATTTACATTTTTCCCTCTTTTGCGATCCTAGTTCAAATAAATTTGAAAATAAACAAAACACTTTCTTTTGAAGGAAAATTTAAGTCAGCATACCAGAAACGTCATTCTGACTGCCAGTTACTCTAATGGGACATGTGTTCCTTGTGTCTGAATCTACTTTGTTTGAAAAGAGCTGCTGTTAAAGCATGGAGAAAATTGCAGTTCTCAGTAAAAGAAATGTTAGAAACATGCAAGAACAAACAGAACTTGTTTCATGGTCTGGTTCTGTAAATGGCGACCTCAGTGACTACAATGGGCTCTTGGTATTAACAAGTGTGTGTCCAAAATTCTGGTGTCCAGGACTGCAATCCTGTAAAGACATATATGTGCTTCGTGGTACATTCAATAAGCTACTGGGGAAAAAAGTCAAAGGAATCCTTCTACTGCATTATTTTTGTGTGCACATAACTCCGTCATGGTTTTGTATGCAAACCATTATAAGTCATCTTTCCAGATTGTCTTTAGGACATGGTTTCAAATGCTTCAAAAAACACTTCCTGAAGGGTTACCTGTAGTGCTGGAAAATTTAAAATTTCTCTCTGCATAAGTTCTCCTGTTTTGACACCTTGTCCCACTAAAACCTAAGAAAACCTCTAGAACCTTTGATTTTGAAGAAAATGATGAAATGATAGGATCTATTTTATTCAGAAAGTCTAGAGCCTTTTGATTTTTTTTTTTTTCACTTTTTGTATTAGAATCTGTCATCTCAAGATGTGTACCTTTACTTCTGAAGAATAAAATCTCAGAGTGCTCTGAGTTGGAGACTGGGTGTCGTATTCATAGTATTAACCCATTTTTACTCCATTATCTCTTCTCCCATTCCTGTTTTCATGTCACAAACCTGACGCCTGGGTTTGTTTGCTTAAAGTTCTTCTGCTCAAGACTGTGACCAGGTGACTACAAAATATCGGGATACAAAACCAATTTTTACATTAAAAAATTGTTTACGTCTAAGAGCAGATAAAAAGCTTAACATAAGTAAATATTTCAATATATCAACAAGGTTTATGCCTATGCTTAGCTTAATTTTAAACATCTTACGTCTTTCCACAGACTTGGAGTAACTAGAGTCTCTTTCTCCCTTTCTCCTGCTCTCTGTATGCCTCCTTTTTATATATATAATCCCTATAAATCTGTTTTATTTTTCATTAGTTTCTGGGCCTGGAAAAGAATGCAGGGGCTCAGCAAGGTGGAATAGGACAAGTTTCAACTAAAGGCAACTATCATGGATTTCAAGATGCAGTATTGTGTCTTCCATCAGCGGTTATATGTATTCTTGCCATTCAATGGAAGCTGATACCTCAGGGCATACTTCTTGTAATAACTTCATTCTGCAGTCAAACCTCATTCAAAAAGTCTTCTGATAGCATACTGTGTTCAGCATTGGATTACTCTATGTCCTGTCAGTGTAAATTAGGATCTCGTTTAATACTGCTGATGTTCCCTGATCCTTTTTAAGTAACATTGCTGTACAATACGCTATTCAGAATAATTTAAGCCAAAAATAATGGGCAACATACAGTTCTCCTGATTTAGTTGCATGAAAGGGAATTGTGACCAAGTCTCAATTTGGTTCTTGGATTTGCCATTCTCAAGGATTCATTTGCCTTTCCCTATCTCTCATGCCTTGCTGGCAAATCTCTTAATACCTGTCAGGTTTTGCATGGTACAATAAGCATTCTCCTTCAGTGATACACAAGCATTACTTTTCTTTTTGTGATCAAAGACCCTTGGTTTTTTTTATTTTTTCCTCCCCATAATTCACAAGAGATGTGACACTCCACAGAATTACTGATCTTTTATATTGAAGTTTGTAATGAAGTCAGCGAATCAGGGAAAGCAAAAAGGGGGGAAAAAAAGTATTACAGGCTCAATGTCTAAACAAATGGTTTTGTCTCTGTATAAGTTCTCTGGAACAGGTGTCAAATTGTGATCCAAAGGATGCTCCATACAGAATTTAGAATGGAGCAAATTTCCAACACAGATTATCAGGGTAGGCACAACAAGTGGGTTGTGGGTAACAGGTCCTCTGCATTGTATACCTGCTCAGGCTGAAAAAATTCAGATGATCTCTTTCTTTTGCCTGAATTAGCAGAGATCCTGTACACAAAATATTTAAGTAACAGCTTGACAAGAAAAATAAAAGCTTCTTCTGGTATTTTGTTTATTAATGAAATCTCGCAATTTAATACCTTACTTTCCAAAAGCTGTGTGATACGTTAGTCTGGTGTGTTACTTTGGCTTATTAAATAGACTTGTGTCAAATGAATGGAAAAAACATGATGGTAAATAGCATAAACCAATAATAATGTAATTTTAATGGCATATACTTAAACCCCCTAACATTTAATAAAATGCACAGGTTTCTGAGTACCTTTATGTGTTTCCTCTTTCATATATACAAAACTTGTTTGTAATAATTTAAAACTAAGATTTTGCAACTTCAATTGCTGTATTATAATTTGCTCATTATTCTTTAGTTTTTTGTTGAGTTTTAAGTAGTGTTGTGTTTATGGCTGGAATATTTTTTTTGAAATAGTGACAGGGTAGGTGGTCTTGTAATTAATATTTCTGTACAGATCTGTAAACTGTGCAAGATTTGTTTAACAAAACAGAAATCATGTCCTTTTAGATTAAGACATTTGTTTAGGAATAAAGTTCAACTTTTCTTTGAAATTCAATTGATCTGGTTTCATGGCCTGTGAAATTATTTGTTTTATGAACCATTTTAAAAGTATAATTAAGTCAAGAAATTTCTGTGACCTGTTGCTAAATATTTAGACCGTGGATTAATTATATTTGCTCAGTGCTTCAAATAGTGATTTTAAAAACTTGATGAAAAGGAAAGTTACTTAGTAGGGAGAGAAATTATACAATGATATGATCTGTTCATGTAATCTTTCTGTCCTATAAATGGCCACATTTTCAAAAACGGAAGAATAAACAAGAATGTTGAATTGAAAACTAAATGCTCTCATCACAGTGAGAACACGCTGTAGCCAATGTGTTCAGCATAACTCAGAAATGTTCTTAGGAATGTGCAATTTATTATTCCTGCTCTTAGTGAAACCTTTTTGTGAGAACGATTGACCTGTCGAACAGAAAACGTGAGGCAAAAAACTACCTGCTGCCTTCCTGAGGCCATTCGCTTGACACGTGGCCAAATTCCTGCTTCCCACTGACTAATTAGGGTCTAGGGTGTCTTCATGTCGCACAGGTGTCAAGCTCAAGCGGTGTCTCAGAATGTGCTGGCATTCAAATTAAAATGAAGGGGTTGTCCCTTACCTCTCCACTTAGTAACTCTCAACTTGATACTGAGAAAGTTTTTAATTCTCACTGCTTGTGTTAGACTTGTTGAAGTGATGACAGCCCACTACAGTGCTACCAAGTTAGTAATTTTCGTCAAAAAAAAGTCTCTATATTTGTTTGCTTTTTTTTGGCTAAGTTAATGGCAGTTAATAAAAGTAATGGCAATGAAAGCTAAGCGAAGACTGAGAATAAGCAACCCTCTTTTAAAGGCCTGATAGTTTATTGTTGTGTACTGATTTTGATGGGATATATGTGACTGCTGAAAGGAAAATAAGAGGCTGCATGGTATTTTGAAAAAACAGCAATATTCAGACCATAAAAAAAACCAAAACCAAAAAAGTCTTAACTAGCATTTTATCTTTTTCTGAGAGAGTAAGGCCTTAAAATGAGGAGGATTTCTACTAGGAGTGCAAGTTTTTCTTTTCAGAATTGTGTGGTTCACTTTCGTTAATGTTAGTTAAAAGTTGTTTAAAAGTATTCAAAATGAACATATGGTTTTTAAAATGTGTTAAATTCTACAGAACTGCCATGTGACATCAACCCAGATGTCTTGTAGTTGGACCACACGCAATCAGCACCAGAACCTGGCTGGCTGCATTGCGGAGGGCACTGGTATTCTCATTCTGTTAGCTGTCTCCTTTCTGGCAGAGCTCTGTCTCTCTTAATCACCTTGATAACCCAGCAATCATCACAGTGTTGTCCTTTATTTTCACTTTATAAATGGTTTTTACTTACAAAGGGTTTTCCCTTTCTTCTAGTCATGCACCTGGTGATGCATGGCGATCTGCACATTTGTCACCACTGATCACTGGAGCTGCTGGTGACCAACAAAATAATACACAAATCTCATCTGGTACAGATTGCAGTGCCTGATGTCTCCAAGATTTAATCAGATGTAAGCCTTTCAGCAGCAATAATCCAAATCCTTATTGATTCCAAATCTATCTGTAATGCTAGCTGGAGGCTTCAGTACAAGCCTTTGAATCAATTAAACAATCCAGATGCAGCTGCACTTAGACAGCAAATGGTTATCCCACAAAGTTGCAGCCTTTGACCTTTAATTTGTGGGTTTATCTAGTGAAAGCTTCTGAATAGTGAATTAAGTCTATTGATAATGGGTTTGATTTTTGTATTTTATTTTTCAATTACAACTTCCTATACTCCTAGAAATAGTCTGCAGGGATTTAGGAACACAAATTGAAGACTACTGCTCTGGATCAGGGCGGGTTTCAAAGATCCAGCTGAAGTGCGTAAGAACAAAACCTTTCCTGTTACTATAATCTAGTTGTGAAATAGCTTCAAAAAAAGAGTCTGGCTAAGGTGCCACAAATCCTCTTTCTCAAAACTGCTCTCTGTTATAGTAAGGAATGGTATTAATTGCCCAAGTTTGTGGAAATCTGTGAGAACTGGCTGTCTAAAAAGAATTTCTAAAGAAACCAGGCAGCAGACCACAGAGTTGCTCTAGAAAGCAAGTATTATTATTTTTTTATCTATTTTTTTTATCTCTGCTTGCCAGGGAGTTCAAACTCAAATTAAAAAAAAAGGTATTTTCATAAGTAATGCCCTTTGAATATATGAAAGTACTGGCATTTTTTTAGTGAAGGTTGAGAAACACTGAGGAATGCAGGTACTTGAAAAATAAGTACCAGCCAAGAAGCATGTTCCAGAACCTCAGCAGCAGCTAAATGTTTGACTAAAGGACTTAATGTAAGTACCTTTGAGCAAATCTATAAACTTAGATATGTTTTCAGCATTGTCTAAGAATAGCTAAACAAAATATTACCCAAAAAATGCTTACATGCGAAAAATTGAATTTCACTTAAAATGGAAGTTTCACTCTATCTACCTCAGCTTAAATACTTGTACTTATAAACAGGAGGAGCACTATTAAAGAGTATAAGCCTAGGATGATTTCCTAGCAGTTTATGCATCTTCCTCTCAAAAAATGGTCCAGACAAGAGAAAAAAAAAAGTGATATATAATAAAGAAGTGAAACTTCTGTAGTCATAAGCTTATCTTTATGGCCAATGTCTTTTTCTTTCTTCCTGGCAAATTCTCTTTCAAATTTCTTCTCAAACTCATTTATTTTTCCTTGCCTATCTGCTTTGTACATTCTCTCCCCTCACTTCCTTCATTTATTTGTTTTCTTTGCCTGATGTTATTCTTAGTATTTAAAATGCCATAGTGAATAGAAGTTACTTAAAGCATAATATAGTTCAGACTATTTTATTTATTTATTTTATACTTTGATTCTTATTTTTTATGTTTGTCTGATATGCTTTGTAAACTCTTTGGAGCAGAGACTGATTCTAAACTCTCTGCTGTTCTCATGATGTTTTGATTTAGTTCGTATTAACTGCAGTGGTCTTGCTACTGATTTGAAGTGATGTGAAATAAAAATTATGCTCACTCTTACTGTTTGGCTTCTGTAAGGCACTGTTTTGTTACTGTATTGAATGGTAACTTAAAAGTTTGCAACTACAGACAGTCATTCAATTTTAATGGTGACAAATGGGTGTATGGGAGATCAAAATCAGGGCTTTTCTAGTAAGACCATAGAAGTGGGCATAAAAGTTGAATTATATTCTTAACTACGGCTACAATATTTAATTAGAATATTTTCTTCCTTTTTTTTTTTACTGGCATCAACTTCCAAAAAAACTAGCACTGAAATACATGGAAATTGCAACAAATTATTATGCAAGTGAAGTGTTTATAAATACTTTTCTCTTGCAATATTTCCATTTGCTTACAAATCATTTCAACAGTCAGATTTAAATACTTGATTTTAATACATTTCAAAAAATCAAGATCAAGAAATACAGAATATAAGCATATTAAATGGAGGGGTTTATAGACAGCATTTTCCTATTAAGAATCGTCCACAAAATCCTTGAAAATGAAATGAGCTGACAGCTGTAGTCAGAGCAGATACATAAAGTACCATTATAACACATTGCACCATCAATTATGTGTCAAGCATGCTGCCAAATATTAAGTGTTCTGACCTTTGTTATTAATAAGAGAGGCAAACACTGGGGACATACGAAAGATAAATAATGTAATGCATGGAAAATCTATTATACGTGTAACTTTGTTAATGGATATAGAGTCTATCTGGTATCCTGCCCTTTCCCTTGCAAGCCATAATTTTATGAAAAACTGGACATACCATGTAATGGAAGGCCACATTTTGAAAAACATACTTTGATAGAACAAAATGCTCTGAAGTTAAATAAATAATAGCAAGAGAGTGCTTGTCATCAAGCTTTACTCCTTTATTTATAGGTGTATTTGTCATTTCCCCTGTTCCTCGTGAAAAATGTGGAATAAGTGAAATGAAGTAAATGTATCTTTATTGTATGATCCATTCATTCTTGTATTTTTAAGTTGTTATTTTGCTTAATATCTATCATCCTGTAGAGTTTGGCTATTCGAAGGTTTAGTCAGTGTCTTTCTTTAGAATATACCTTCTAGCATTGTTAGATGTTCATGCAGGACAACATTGATGATAGGTAAAAATGACAAAAACAGTAGAATGGTCAACCAAAGGACAGAGATAAACACTTATAAGGGAGGGGTGGTGGTCAAAAAAAAAAAGAAAAAAGTACAAACTCCGATCACTTAAACTGACTTGAAAATGCAAAGAAAATAGAAAGCATGGGATAGAGAAAACTCCTTCCTGTGCAATCACTCTTGGTACTGTTTCCTGCTTCCTTCTCGATGTAGACCATAGATTCCAGAATGCATTACCAGTAAAACATTAAGCAGTTGGTCTAGAATTTCATCAGGAGTTCACTGTAATTATATGACTGTTTACATTTATCAAAAAGCTTTCTTTGGTCCTAAAAGTCTTAGAATTTCTGTTATCACAACCTGTGTTAATGTTCTATTACCTTTTTTTTTCCCTCCCTTTTAACTTAACATTTGGGAATAACTAGCTTGGTGACAGTAATTACAGCCACAAACCGTACTTCTTTCTGAACTTCTCTAATCTGGGTTTGCATAAAATGAATGAAAAAAAAGAGAGCTCCTTTGATCTGTAGTGGATTTTTGTTGATGTTACTTTCTTTGTGTTGTCATATATTCTAAATAGGTGTTTAAGTCTCAAAATTGTTTTGCAGTGGAAATCTAATGTCCTACACAACACGCCAATGCATAATTAAGAAAGAGCAAAGAATAAAAGATATGGACCAAGATAGTATATTTTTGTAAAATTACCAACATTTGCACAGAATCAAAAATGCTGCCAAACAACTATATTTACAGAAGCAGATTCCTTCTTCTCTTAAAAATTTAGAAACTCTTTCTTACAATCCTTAATGACCTGATGCTTATCCTTTATACAGCACACATTCTTGTAATCATCCAGAACTTAAGATTTCATTTAATGTTGATGTCAACAAAACGTTTGGCTGTTCTACAAAATTAAATCACAAGCCCTTTAAACAAATGTTCCTTTAAACAGTTATTCACAGATGAGAGTAATTTGCTGCAGTTAAAAAATACATAAACCTACAGGAAGAAATCGTTGATCTGTGTGTCAAGGTAACAGTGTAAGCATATTGAAAAATCAATGTATTTTTTCAATTCTTTTTTTGTTCCCTAACTCTGGGTACTAGGTGTAGTATATTTAGTATAGATATATGGATTTCCTTCTCCTTTTCTTTCTAAATTAGAAGAGGAGAGTGAACAAAAGTCCTCTCGTGATCAGATTGGTTTTTGACAGTGTAAATTTGAATTTAAGCCATCTTTACAAGCAAATGGCTTTATTGAACTAAGAAGAAAATAATTCAGATTCAATAATGATGATTTTTTTTTTTAAGTTATTTTATATATCTGGTCCAGAAATTGTTTCCCTTTTGTTCATATTAATTGAGTACTTCATAGAATCATAGAATATGCAGAGTTGGAAGGAACCCATCAGGATCATTGAGTCCAACTCCTGGACACCCCAAGAATCTCACTATGTGCCTGAGAGCATTGTCCAAACACTTCTTGAACCTCAGGCAGGCTTGGTGGTGTGACCACTTCCCTGGGCAGCCTCTTCCAGTGCCCAGCCACCCTCTGGGTGAAAAACTTTTTCCTGATATCCAAACTAAACCTCCCCCAACTCAGTTTCATGCTATTTCCTCAAGTCCGGTCACTGGTCTCGTGAAGAGATCAGTCCCTGCCCCTCCGCTTCCCCTCGTGAGGATGTTGAAGACCATAATGAGCTCTCCCCTCAGTCTCCTCTAGGCTGAACAATCAAGTGTCCTCAGCCACTTCAGACCCTTCACCAGCCTTGAGGCCCTCCTTTAGACACTCTCTAATAGCTTGATGTATTTTTTATATTGTGGCACCCAAAACTGCCTCCAGGACATGAGGCGAGGCTGCCCCAGTGCAGAGCAGAGCGGGACAATCCCCTCCCTTGCCTGGCTGGCGATGCTGTGCCTGATGCACCCCAGGGCATGGTTGGCCCTCCTGGCTGCCAGGGCACTGCTGACTCAGATTAAACTTGACACTGACCAGGACTCCCCGGTCCTTTTCCACAGTGCTGTTCTGCAGCCTCTCCTTCCTTAGTCTATATTCGTAACCAGGGCTGCGTTATCTCAGGTTGTGGGCACATGGCACTATGGAGTATCCAGGGTGAAAAAAATACTTTATTACATTTAATACTATGCTTAATTAAGGCCATTAATTTCTTCGTATTTTGACTTTTATTCATACATATTTATGCCTGTATAACAGACTTTATGTCTTATGAAAAGACATTACTTGATTGCCTGACCAAAGAGGAATTCATCAGCATGCATTATTTCTAACAATTTCTCTTTCCTGCTCCATGCCTGGCTTCTTATCAGCAAAGTAATATTGATTTGCAGAACTTATTTTCCTGTTGGTCTAGGCCTGTGCTTTGAATATCTCCAACATTTTGTCTACAGTGGACTACACAGGCTTTCAAGGGATTCACGAAAGGTGGTGAACCTTTGGTTGGATTCTCTTTCTATGTTACCCCCATAACCTGCTAGGACTTCCTAGGATCAGCTACTAGATGGCTAACCACAGGTTTTATTCCTGTGCCTTTTACGTAATAGACTGGTATCCAACCTTGTGACAGGATATACATGCTGTGCCAAGCATATTCCCATCACGTGGTAGACATGCATCTGTAATGCTGGCATTGTGCTGGTGCAGCAACTTGCTTCCCATGACTCAAGGGACATGTGCTGCAGCACCCTCAGAAAACGGTCTGGCAAGAGTGAGGCTACTCAAACCCTGCACTTCTCGCAAAATGCTCTGTGTTACTATTAAATTTGAAGGCAAAGCCCCCAGACACTGCTTGATGCGTGGCTTGGGTCAGGAATGGCTGTTCCTGTGCTGACAAGGAAAGAGATGAAGACTTGCATGAGGACATTTCTGAGACAAGAGCTTCGTTGTTGAAACCTCCCAGGACAAAGTAGTCTGCAGTGACGCTGTGGTTAGTGAGGCTTCAGTGAAAACATTTTTTTACCTTCATAATGCTTTGTCGTATAAAATGAATTTTAAATTGGTATTAGAATCATAGAATCATAGAATGGCCTGGGTTGGAAGGAACCTTAAAGATCATGTAGTTTCAGCTCGCCTGCCATAGAGAGATATATCTTTCACTACATCAGATTGCTTAGAGCTACATCCAGCCTGGTCTTAACCAATTCCAGGGAGGGGGCATCCACAACTTCTCTGGGCAACCTGTTCCAGTGCCTCGCCACCTTCACAGTTCTCTATACGAACTGTGTTCATATAGAAATGAGTTCTCTGGATTTGCCCTATCCTGAGGCATTTCTGCTCTATTTGACACCGGATAAGGGAGTGGGTGCAACCATACATGCCACTGTACTCTTGTAGTTGTTTGTGAGACAAGGAGTTGTTTTGATTCAGGTGAGCTCATTCTGAACAAGCTGTTTTACTCATGTAATGTTGAAAATCATTGAATTGAAAGAGTTTATTTTTTGTTAGTAGTTGACTTGGAGAAGGAATTGTAAATTTCAGTTTATAGAGTTTCATATTTTTGCATTTTTTTTTGTAAATATTTTTTTGTAAACACGTTTTACACTTTTACAGCCTGGTGGGCTTTTGACTGGAGCAATAGTTTTGTAGTAAACTGTACAGAGTGTGCAGTCAATGGATGCACTTTGTACAAAGCGTACCTCTATATTTTGTGTCTCATACTGCCATCTAAGGGCCACGTAGGCTGAGAAGGTGGCTAAAGGTTCTTCAATACTCTTCTTTCTCCATACTGCCCTTCCCTTTGGGAAGTCAGCAATTCGTGGATGAGAAAGGTGGGCAGGGGATAACAGCAGTCCTTTGATGCAGTGTTTCATCTAAGAGAAAGAGAGGAATCTTCCAGATAAGGGATAAAATGGAATGTAAGTCTCAGGCATTTAGAAAATTGCAATTGCAATGAGTTTCTGTAAAGGCCAGCAAAAAAGAAAGCAAGATTACAGGATTTGAGGCTACTCCTGAAACAGCAAGTTGAGCAGTGTAGTGCTTAGAGGCCTGAAGAATTTCAGTTGCAACTCTTAGCAGCGAGGGAGTGTGATGTTTAGATTCTTAAAGGTACCAAGGTTCTCATCTCCTACTGATTTAAAGATTAGTGCTGTGTAGTAGAATTTGCTTATTAAGATTTTCCCAAAAAAGATACTAAATAACATGAATTATTTTGTTGGTTCTTTTTTTCCCCCTAATTTAACTGTTTTTGCATTTCTGGGTGTTTTGATTTTCTGGGACTAAGGGAAAATGCAAAAAGTTGGTGTTACTTTAAGAGTATGTGATATTAAATAACATGAACATAATTTAAATATTTTGGGGTTTAAGCATTCAAAATTTTATCACGAAAACTTATATTTCCAGGATAAAAATGCATTTTTTTAATAAACTGCAAACTGTATTTGCATAGGCTTAATTCTATAGCTCCTTTCTCTCACAGATGTTTTGAACTACGAGGATGATAAAGAAGTAGTGGGAGAAGCAAAACATTTCATTATTTGTCAATATAGTACTGTTGGCATTGACTGACAGAAGCAGTTTTTGTAATGAGGACCCCTTTGAGCATAACTTTATTTTACAATGTATAAGCTGCTTTTCAGGCTAGTTTCCAGCAAACCTCATGTAATAGAGAAAGTAATTAATCTTGCATGTTACTTTGACAGGCTCATGCAAGCAAAGACCTGGAAGAGCAGTTGCGGTCTGTGTCCAGTGTGGATGAACTCATGACAGTACTTTACCCAGAATACTGGAAAATGTTCAAATGTCAGTTGAGGAGAGGAGGTTGGCAACACAACAGGGAACACTCCAGCTTTGACACAAGATCAGATGATTCCCTGAAATTTGCTGCAGCACACTATAATGCAGAGATCCTGAAAAGTAAGTAGAGGACACAATCCATGTTCCAACACACAATAAATTAAACTCTGAAGGCTCTTCAGTTGCGTCAAAAATATTTTAAACGCTTAAGCATTGTCAGTGAAGCAACCTCAGCAGTTTGATTTGATGTGTTGTCTATAACATAAAATCTTTGATAGTCAGCCTTTCGTAATGAAACAAATCACTCTGCAGACGTATTTTAGGTACATCCATTGTAAGAAAGTTGCTTTCTCAGCTCAGTACATAGAGAAAGTGAGATGCTTGCCTTCAAGTATCAGCAATCCTATTTTGTACAGGCTGTAACAATTTTGCAGAAAGCAGAGAGGATGCTAAATTTGGACTCGTTGAACTGTTTCTTCTCATTTTCTGCAATTGCATCATGGCTGGTAATGCTTTCTTCTCTTATGCATTATGGCTTTAGGATGCCAAATAATCCACTTTTAACTTTTTCCATTAAAAGAGGGTAGCTGTCATGATGTTATGCTAAAACAAGCAAAAAACAGCTTTCAAACCAATATGTTTGAATACCCTTTAGTGTTTCAGATAGCTTGGATAAAAATATATTAGCTTACAGTGTAAGCAAGTGCTTGTAGGCAGAGAAATGCAGGATTTATAGTGAGAGGTGTATTTTTTGACATGATATTGGAAATCATGTATCTTAATGGAGACTTTAAAGTACACATAAGGCAAAATTTCCATTTCTGTTGAATAGACTACCAAAATCTAGTGCCAAAAGGAAATAAAGGGACCTGTACGGCTCCAGCTGTTCTGTCTGTTTAGCATAAGATTGTATTTGGTAAAAGGCTGTATATCATGATACAAAGCCTTTGCCCAAATTTGTGTGGATAATCTGGGCACAGATATCACCCATCTGATTAAATCATATGTTGTATATAATTGCTAAATAGTAAGCTTTTGCTTTAAATTATACCCTTGTAGTTAAAAAACTAAACATGTATTTAAATTAATTTCACATTAACTGTATAAAATGTAACCTTTCTAATATATCATATGCAAGTGAAGTACTATGTGGGGCTGGTTAAAATTACTTTGCAGAGATGTGCAATACTAAAGTACAGTCTGTACTCAAGATGACACTTGCCCCAGGCAAAGGAGAAAGGACATGTACAGCTTTAGCTGCTGGCCAACAGGTCGAGGGAGGAGATTCTGCCCTTCTGCTCTGCTCTATGAGACCTCATCAGCCGTGCTGTGTCCAGCTCAGGGGTGCCCAGCATAAGAAGGATGCGGACCCGTTGGAGCAGGTCCAGAAGAGAGCTGTGAGGATGTTCAGAGGCGTGGGGTGCCTTCCCTGTGAAGACAGACTGAGAGAGCTGGAGCTGCTCAGCCTGGAGAAGAGAAGACTCCCAGGAGTCCTTATAGCAGCCTTCCAGAACCTAGAAAAGGTCTATAAGAAAGATGAGGAGAGATGTTCTAGCAGGTCCTGTTGTGATAGGATAATGGTAATAATTTTAAACTAAAATACAGTAGATTCAGACTAGATAAAAGGAAGAATTTTTTACAGTAAAGGTGGTGAAATACTGCAACAGGTCCTGTAGAGAGGTGATGGATGCCCCATCTCTGGAAACATTCAAAGTCATTCAAGTTTGGATGGGGCTCTGAGCAACCTGATCTTTGAAGATGTCCCTGCTCATTACAAAGGGGTTGGACTAGGTGACAGGTGACCTTTAAAGGTCCTTTCCAACTCAAGCCAGGCTATGATTCTATGCTTTAAGATCTCCCCCACCCTGTTAGGTTCCCTTTCAGGTCCACTGTTACTTTTTTTCTGCTCCACAACATGCCTGTCCCTATGAAGAAGAAAAACCATCTAGAAGTTAACATAGATGTGTATTTCACAGACTAAAGGGTGTGACTCTAGCAATGCATATTCTGGTTTTGAAATTTAAAAAGGAATCCTAATTTACTGCAGGACAGTTTTGGTTTTAAACAGTTACTTTATAACATATGAAATTCCCTGTAACTTGGCAGGTATTGATACTGAATGGAGAAAAACTCAGTGCATGCCACGTGAAGTGTGTGTGGATGTGGGAAAAGAGTTTGGAGCAACTACAAACACCTTCTTTAAACCCCCATGTGTATCCATCTACAGATGTGGAGGCTGCTGCAATAGTGAAGGACTTCAGTGTATGAATGTCAGCACAAATTACATCAGCAAGACAGTAAGTTCTCATTCTTTTATTACAGTCCACGTTGCTCCTTGCAAATACATTTATGTTCGTGCATATTTTAAACCTTCCTATTGCTACTATGACAAAGTAAATAGTTGATTCCAGAATACACAGGGAAAACACCTGAAGAGACTATTGCCTGGAAAAAAGTGTTTAATACTCTTTTCCCCAAAATATGTTTATTTTTTAGGGGAAAAAACAACTTGTGATGTCCCATTCTCAATTTTGAGATCATTCATGAAACTTCATGCCATCTCTTTTTTTTTTTTTTTTTTTGCACCTACCATATGCCTGTAATTTTATTAGTGTAGATCGCAGACAGGATACATGTTGCAAACAAAGCCTTTTAGGAACTGCGTTTTACTGTATTAAGGATATTAGCATTATGTACCAATTTGTTTTGCTGTAGTCCATCTTCCTCCAGGTGTTATGTGTAGATTTTGTTCAAGTTCAAGGCTAGTGATCAGGAAGGAGTGTGCAGAGATCATGCACTGAGCCCGAGAGCTGCCTTTATGGGAGAAGCATATGTTACATTATTCTATTTTAAGTAGATATAAGAATTATCACAATTATTTTACAACAACGTTTTTCTCAAAAATCATGTAAAAATAGTCATACTTGAAAGTGTTTCCTAGGGTATTTTCCTGTTGTTATAGTATTTGGTAGATTTTTGTTGGTTGTGGGCTTTTTCATTTTTTAGTGTAAATCTTGCTTCCTTTTTCAACTGGATTCATCTAGCTGAAGATGCAGTACATATTTGTAATGAAGACCAACAACTGCATAGCCAGTAATAAAATTCTAGCCCTTAGAAATATCACTCCTTTATCATTAAACTTCTTAGTACTCTGAGCCTTTTTCAGGGGGGATTAGGAAAAGGGAACAAAAAGAAAACGGAAAAAAAACCACTAATTTTTTAGAATGCATTTTTGACCTGATTTCTCACCAAATATGTCTCTCTGAAATGGTATATCCTACCAAGAATTTTCAGTCCTATCTTTAAGCTAGTGGTAGACAACCACACAGCACAGGAATAATGTAACTCGCATAGCTTCAATAAGGAAAACTACAACACTGAGTTTGTTCAAGCCCTATTGTTTTTCTCATTATCAGGAGAAATCATTGTCTTAATTCCAGTTGCTTGAAAGATGCAAATATTATTTTCATTTTAAAACCCAAGAAATATGACTTCTTTTTTTGGTTTTTTTTGCATATATTGGTAAAGTTTAGCTTACTGAAATAAAGGATTATCTAGTCACAGAGTTGTTCCATGTAACACAGATTTCCTAGTCTTAGAGCACCATGTCAGTTTGGGTAAATGATATCTTCATCTGACTGTTCACATCTATTAAGTGAACTAATTTTTTTACCCAGTAGAACATGTTTAGCACTGAGTTTTCTTTTGAAGTTCTTGGTCTTATTGGTGAAGATATGATGTAGGGTAAGATTTGAGAGACTCTGAAATGGAAAATCTTAAAGGTCTTATCAGAAGGAAGAAAGAGGCTATAACATTGTTTTATTTTCTTACTTATTTGTAAAATCATGCAGTTTAATCCTTGAGCTTTCAATCTTGCTTCTGCTTTCCAGTTTTATCTGGTCTTTGACAGAATGCATTTTTAGAAAACCCTTAATAAAGAAAGAGACCTATAGCTATATCTTTTCATCTGTCACCATCACAAATCTTTTTAAAATTATGAGACCACATTTTATCCTATATCAGATGAGAATTAGGAAGAAAAAGTTATTGGATTCAAGACCTTTTGTGGAATACCCTACACATCTGTTTTCACCACAGTTTCTCTTTTATTTCCCAAATGAAATGAGAGCAAATAATAAGTTTTTTCATAAATCACCAATTTTTAGCTTTATTTTTGGTGCATAAACTCTATTAGATAACTTCATACTGTTTACCCTAGAGAAAAAAATGTTTGATGGGACATTAACTTGTCAGCTGGAGTTCTTACTGTGAGCAAGCTCTAGCATTGGTTCCAGACATTAAAGTGTAAAGAAAGCTGATATCAGCTTTCATCAAAATTAATTAAAAATAAAAGAACAAAGCACAGAAATTATTTTTATAGGGGGCAAATCATTGATTTCCAGGAGAATGGACCGGGTCAGATGTTCCAAGATTGCCTTGTGGAAGGAACACAACAGAGAGGTCGATAGTTCTCTTGTTCAGGCTGTGTTCCTCCTTTCTTGCTACGTAACTTTAGTGAAAGAAAAATAGAAAAGTATTCTGCTTTGGTTTTAATACCATTTTTTTCCACAAAACCTGTTTTTGTAGTTGCTAAGGGATGTTTGTACAATCAGGATTGAGATTTGAGAGAACTTCTTATTTAAGGTACGGTATAAGGTCTGTGACAATATTTGAAGACTCCCTCGGCTAATTCATAAAATGCAGTAGATCTTCTCCAGACAGCAATAGCCCAGTTTGTAAGGGCTGGCTTGTCTAGTAAAGATCTGTGGGAAATGTGGCTGGTTGGTTTTTCGTTTTGTGGTGTGGTCGTGTTGGTCTTTTTCTATAATTCATTATTAAACAGCTGTGCTCTGTTTCCATGGCACAGATAATTCAACAGTGGTTACAAAGACTGTGGAACTACATCATGCAGCAGTAACCTGTCCCTCAGCAGCACTTTTTTATGCCCCACCTATAGGCACTTGCTTAGAGGCTGAAGGAAAGCAGGCAGCAGATGTCAAAGAGCTGCCTCATCCCATTCTCCCTCTTGACTGGCAGGATGGACAATTTTTTGGCTTCTTTCAGATCACTTGTGGTAAAGATCCTAAATCTTCTTCTTTCACAGTTACAGTTATAGTCCCTCAAGGGAAAACATTTATCCAAGCAGTTTGAAATTAGATTTAGAGGAGATTTTCTCACAGGAAACAAGTTAACAGCATGAAATTGTTTGCCCAGTTTGGGGTGTACATGGTGTTCTTTTTCACAATTCGGAGATGCATATGCCACAAGAATTTTCAGTTGTTTTGAACTTTACCATTTCTACCTTTTCCCATGCATTTTTCTGTTAGACTGATCATTGTAATGATATAGTAGGTACTGTTAATAGTGGGAGATATGTAAGTTCCAAATGTGGTTTTTTTAATATTTCTGGGGGGGAAAAGGGATTAAAATACAAAAAGATAGAATAAGGAACCCAAACTTACTAAATAAATATTAAATTTATTTTATCAGTTACCTGTTGTTATATCCCACATAAGCCTTGAAATAATTTTTCAAGAAAGTTAGATAGTAAAATAATCATGTATCATTTCTCAAATGGTTTATTTTCATTCTTTTCAGTATAGAGATGTTTAGTTTTGAAATCAGTATTACATCCTTAGCTTAAAAATCTCTCTAGACGCATTGTACTCTGTTACACTGGTTATATTTGGCTGGCCTTACTGACATTTTAGAAAGTGCAAAGATCACAAGTGATGGAAATTTAGACTCAATCGATTTAAGAGAAACTTGCCAAAGTAAACCACAGTCCATCAGAAGAACATAGTGTAGTCAATGTAAATCTTGGGGGGGAAAAAAATACATAAATCCTGTATTTGAAAAGTATCTAGAAAGATGGCCTTCCCACAGCCTGATACGAAAATAACAGTTTTCTTATATTTCAGAAGTTGGTGAGCATAATAATAATTTTATGTGAGCTGATACAATGGATGTTGGCACATATGGTCATAGTGATGAATAAATTAATTTAGCCACTGAAGCAAAGAAATACCATGAAAATCCACAGTTTTTCTGGGAAGTATGGCATGAAGTCATTCTAGTCTAAAGAAGAAGCTATCAATGCCATGAATCAAAAATACATGCCTTTTGAGGCTTTGAGTAACCTGGACTAGTGAAAGGTGTCCCTGCCCATGGCAGAGGGGTTCTAGTTGGAAAGGATCTATAAGGTCCTTTCCAACCCAAACCATTCTATGATTCTAAGGATCAGTGAGGAGGAATATATGGGAAATTGCTTTTTCAGAAGTCCTGACAGTGCTTTTGGTCACACATAAAGAGATTCCCATTTTCTGTTAGGTTTTTTCTTTTTTTTCTTTTTTTTTTAAGTTTAAAATCATACTAAGTTCTAGGTTGTGGACAATACTTGGAAGAGAAATCCTAGAAATGGTGAGAAAGATGGGAAGACCTGCCATCTGACTTCCTATGACAAAACAACCTTAGACTGGCTGAATGGCAGTTATTGAATTCTTATGAAATGCATTAACTATTTATGGTTTTCAACTGTTCTTCAGTTACACAGAGCCTCTGTTAGTAGGTGTTATACACTGAGATTAACAGTGTGTTACTGATTTATGTTTACAATTCTTAGCTTCTCTGGAGGAGGTTAGGACAGAGCTTTGTGATTTTGTGTGTGGGGTTTTTTTGTTATATGTAATACTCCATAGTTATGCAATCACTTATTGCTTGTGGTGCTGGTTTCCTGACAATGCAGGCAAAAAGGTACAGGACAGCAAGGGCAAGTTGAGTCTATTTTTTATTTTTATTTGCCTCTGACTGGAGCAACACTCCTTTAATGTACTTTAATTTGCTGTTTAATTTATTGTAATTACTAACATTTTTCAGAGCAATAAAAGCTCTCCCCTTTGAAAAAGCTTCTCTAATCCCTACTGCTATCAGATCTTATGTTCTTCTGGGGACTGAAGCTCATTCTTTGTAGTGTTTGGTCCTGAATATCTGTCTTTAGGCATTGATACCTAATGGAAATGGCTTTTCCCTTTTGCCTGTAGTGTGAATTAGTCTGGTTTTTATTATGATTTAAAGCTAGAAAGGAAGAGAACAGTTGGGCTTCTAAGAACACAGTAAAACCAATCCTGTAGAGAATGAGGGCTCAAACAAATATAAGCCATTTGGTCACCAAGAAGAGTTACCCATTTGGGCCATGTGGGTACCAGCAATAATAGCCACAGCCAACAATGTTGTGAGGAAAAGAAGAGTTGAGAACCAATCACATACATAGATGTTATGATGCATTTGTCATAGAAATATCCTTTCTAGGTATTGACTTTCAGCTGTTAGATGTTGCCAGAAATGCCCTATGGTGACGGCAGATGTTGAGCTTATTGTTCTGTTGGATGAGGGAGGTGAGCAAAAAATAAATTGGAGATGTTATCAAAACCATAAAGCATTGCACATGGTCAGGTTTTACATAATTTGAAATATTTTATTTAGATTCAAACACAGCTTATGCATGTTGAGAGTTTATTCACTTACACTTAAATCGATTCATTGAATTTAGAGATGCAGCTATCACAGCTGAGAGCAAAATATAGATTTTCTTTAGAATAAGTCTTATTTTCAACTGACAGAGATTATTTAAACTGAACTATTCTGAGTATTAAATACATTTTCTGTAATACTGTAATTTTCTGTATACTTTTCGAGAGTTTTTTTCTTGAGAAATCTTTTCTTTATATATTTTCATTATCAGAAGAGAGGAATAAATATCTCCTTTTCCAGCATGCATCAGAGTATAGTCTCCAAATAGCATGTGCAGACAAACACGAAGGAAGAACAAATCAATAATTCCAACCCCAGTATTTAAATTCCAGCACTTCCATGAGTGAAAATGGATCTGTTTTCTATTCTTTTTCAAAATGATGGTTCATGTATTGTCTTAAGCACTTTATAAAAGCAGGGACTAGGAATGTAACACCATGTATAATATAATCTGTAGTATAAATAGTTGGGTTAGTTTTTTTGGCTTTATGTATAAACAGTAGCAACTATTGGGTGATGTAAAATACATTGCTGTTAAGAGAATTTAGTTGAACAAACTGAAGGTAATTTAATGAAGTCAAGGAAGCTAGTCTACCTTTATATTGTTTAATTAGACTTTTTTCTCATTGCACCACTGAAGTGTTAATGGGAAGAGTTGTTAGCAATACTTGTCTTCAAACTGATATTTTTCACAGCTATAATGGAGGGCTAAATGTAGATTAAGGCTAATTCATATTCACCATCATTCCACCTGTGATTGGTACATCTCAGCTGTTTTTGTGAAATTTCTCAGTGGTCTCCTGAAGCTGAACAGGTCAGTTGGAGAGGAACCTACCTCTTTCAGGTGGTTTAGAAATGTAGCAATAGTCCTATGCTGTCGTCTCCAGTGGTCTGAAGTTTGTTATGCTTTGCAGCAAGGCAAACTGGCGTACTGCAAGAATAGAGAAAGAACATGCACTGTTTTCTAGCTGCAGTTAGGTCCTTCCGAAGACTCATGCTTATTTTATTTTCCAAGATTTATCAGTTCTCTCTGTAGTGGGTTATCATTTCAGCTTCAGAAAAGCAAGTTTGTACTTTCATCAGAGAGTAGAAAAAACAAGATTCCCTTTACATGTGTAATATTGTAATTAAGTTCATACTCTTTGTTCTGTCCCTCAATTCATACACATCTTCTAAGAATCAGTTTTCTAAGAAGATATTTAAGATAGTAAAAGCTTGTGCATCTGTAGGTTCCTAGCTGTCCAGATTTTCAGAGGTCTCAACAACAGTGCAGAAAAGCACAACCTGTTTAAAAACAAAAAAAGAAAAAAAAAAAAAGTCTTGCATATGTAAGTGAGTTTTGTCATCTGATTAAAGAGTAGTATTTGAAAAACATACTTATAGAACTCAGCATGTATTTAACTTAAATGTGTCCTGTGTGCAAATGAAATGAAAGCTATTTTCATAGACACAGTCCCTTCTGTCTCTTTATCTACACCACCACCTTCCTCCTCTCCAGTTTCCTAGCTGGTGCATTATAAAAAAACCTATGATGGCCTTCAAATAGTTGGATATTTTTAAAAGGAATGAGTAAAGCTATCTTCATATATTAGTATAATAATGATAGCTCTGTATTATGATTATTGCTCTTCTTGCGTGAGGCATTTTGGTATTTATTTAAAGGAAATTTTATAATACATCAGGGTAATGGAGACAACATTGGTTTGAAAGGCAAAAAGGATTATAAGTATAATAAAAAAGTTGATTAGAAAGTCTCTTTCCAGTAGTCTGTGTTGAACTCCAGTGAAAACCCTGGAGATATGCCTGGTGGTAATTAGGCATTAATGTTATCACTACCAAAGTTTAAAGTAGACATGGACTTGTGCCGTTATCTTAGTAATAACTCAAGACCAAAATTTTAAGAAGGGCTACTTATTTTGCAGCTGGAACAAGAATCCAAGTGTTAGTATGCTTTGGCTAGAAGTCTCTCTAACAAAATAAACTCTTTTCATGGTGGTTCCCTAGACGGATAGTTTTTTTATCAGTATATGCATCACTATGTGTATATACATCAGTATGTGTGGGAAATTATTTTCTCCTTTTGTTTTTCTTCTACAGAAGTAAATATATACCAGCTTGCATTTTTAGATTCTAGTGAGGAGGAAAAAAAAAAACCAAACACATTTAAATCTATATAAAGGATGTGATACCTTTTTTGCAGCAAAAATAATAGTGTTGTAATCTTCTAAAACAGCATAAAATGCAAATGATATACTTTTGCTGTTTCAGTTCTTGTATGGTGACACTGCCAATGTTAAACATTTGAAAGATCCAGTCATTAAATGCTGTCAGAATTTGTTTTATAAAATAAATTATATCTATTAGAGTTGATGATGCTTTTTACAGTTTAAGTTGCATGGTTTAGGTTATCAATAATTTGAGCTTTATTGTTGGCAGCACAAGTGCCCTTTTACCATGCAGATACTGGGTGAATACATCCTATAATGCTGTATTTCATATTTTGAAGCATTTAAAATACCAGTATTTTGATTACATTTACATACTGTCTGTATGACATGCTATGAAGTTACGGATTTTTAAAGAGCACTGCAAATAGATCTCAGCTAAAAATTAGTCTTTTTATACAGTCTTACCAACTGGAACTGGAATAAAAACCAATGACCATGTTTTTAAAGGTAGTAAAGCCCCCAGAAGATGCAGAAATGTTCTTAAATGTATTTGGAAGAGTGACTAAACACCTAAAAGGCAGCAGTGCACTGTTGCCGTATTTAAACACTACCAAAACCCAGTTTTTAACACTTTGACCTAATGTATTTGTCCTAACTTTTCAGGAGACTATTGAGATTTGAGTCTTACAGTGAAACCTACTTAATTTGATTAAGTAGACATCTTGAATTGAAAACTGAAATGAGTCTCACTTTCTGTTATCATATGTTCAGTTTTGCCACAAGATATCACTGAAGTTGTCCTCTTCCACCAGTTGAACAGTATTTCCCACTAAAACTAGGATTTTATTAATTCACATACATGATTATTTTATCAGTAGTGGATATTTCTTAATACTTTGAAAACAAATGAATATTTCAAGATATATTCCATTAGGGTAGGCATGTAATTTGCATTGATACAAATACTAAGAATTAAAAATTGCGGTATGCTGTAGTTCAAAAGTTATTCAACCAGAACTGGTTTGATCAAAGTCCACTATATTGCTGTTCTACAGAAGCATTTGTAATTGTGCAACTGATGTGTTAGGTTGTAACTTACCATCTTCTTTATATTATTCTTGTTTTTCAACTTTTTAAAGCACCTGCCAAATGGTTAATTTTGGATTTGTTTTAAAAGGCTGCCAATTTAAAGTCATCTTCAGTAGAAAAATGAGTTCCTTGTACATTTTCCTCTTGTATGTTAAATGTTATAGTAAGTAGACAGGCGTGTAACAGGGTTTAAAACTAAAAATGTTAATTGTCTTACCATACCTATTGTATTCATTTTGGCCACAATAATTATTTGGCAGTACAATTGAATGTGTCACTGAATGCTGGAAGACAACAAAAAACTGAACTTAAATTCCTGATAGATTTTTTTTGTATGTCCTTATATTATTATTTATTTGGACCATTACTGATGTATATAAGGAGTTTTTATGCTTTGCTTTGCCTTCCGTAGCTGTTTGAGATCACGGTGCCTCTGTCTCACGGCCCCAAGCCCGTAACCGTCAGTTTTGCCAATCACACGTCCTGCCGCTGCATGTCCAAGCTGGATGTTTACAGACAAGTTCATTCTATCATAAGGCGTTCCTTGCCAGCAACACAGACTCAGTAAGTATGAGACTTGTCTTTCCTTTCACATTATGAGCAAGCCTATATAATCAGATTTAAAATATTGCTGGGAAGCTTTTGCAGTTAAGGTAGGTGAGCTACACAGTAGTAGTAGCAGAATGCATTCAGCAAGGGAGCTGCCATTATTTTACACAAAGAGAATGTTACTAAATTAATATTACCTTTATATCCAGTAGATAAACTGGAGCGAGATGGCTTAAAAATGAAGAATAGTGTGTGTGGGATTTGCTTGATGAAAGAGCTACAATCCAATTGAGACTTAAAGGAAACATGAGCAAAATCAATTTCTTTTTAAAAGAAAGTAATCAAGAAAAGCTAAAAATACCTTTGCAAATAAGTAGGAGACAACATTTCTTTCTCAATCTGTATTTTCATATTTAAAATCCTAATGCTGTTTTTTAAAAAAGACCTGTTTCTTAGGGAATCTTTAACTTACAAGCCTTTCATGACATCTTCATATGCCAGAGGCGCAAATTAAACAGGACGGAAGGGGAAAATAAAGGGTTAATTGGCACTCCACGGAATTAGCATATTGATTTTTTGGTGTGTGATTTTGAATGAAAAAAGTTACAGAAGAAATCTGGCACAAAACAAGTGTTATTAAAAAACTTACAAAACTCCTTCCTTAATTTAGATGTATGAGTGGTGATTTCATGATGTATAAGTATTAAGGAGGTCAAAAATACATAATAGACTAACAGTTGCTTTAAGGAAGGATCAGTGACTAAAAGCAAAACTGGAATTAATTGCTGACATTATTAATAAGGTGAGTGAATAGAGAAAATTTCTCAGAGATATTAAGCATTTTCCTCAGTGGTTTCATTCAGTTAAGGTCTAGATGGTTTCTGACACGTTCCAGGTAAGCATAGATTATATTCTTTTTGAGCTCGACTTATTTAATTTGTTCATCAAAACATGGATCATAAAGAGGGGCTTGGAAAGAAATCTATTAATAATTAGTTTAATTGCATAATTAACAAATTATTAAATAAAAAAAAAACAACAACCCAAAAGTCAATAACGAAGTCACATTATGTTGACTGTTTTCAGCTTTGCACTGTTTCTAGATTAAGAGAACTTGTAATGATCAGTGCAAGAGTTTATTCTAGCCAGGAAATACCTACTTGTAGTTGAGGGAGGAGAGAGTACAGATACAAGACTTTGACCAGCACTCACAGGTAGCTGTTTGTCTTGTGAGTAAGGAAACATGCTTCAGTAAAGGTAAGACAACGTAGTACTAGATCAGAATATATAATGGTCTTATCTACTGTTACGTACTGTCTTTCAGTTTAAAGTCTGTGGCTTTGTACAATAAAACAGGTGGGGAGTGGGATGTTGTTGTTTGGTTTGGATTGGTTTGTTTGGTTTGGGTTTTTTTAACAGAATACAATGATATGTCTCTAAATTATCCGTGCTGTTTCTCAAGTGGAATCAGGAGACCGGCTAAAGGAAACGTATGCCGAGTGAGGCAGCAAGAGTGAGATCGTTAGTGGAATGAAATGAGGAAACACCAGTTTTATAAAACATGAGGCAAAGCAGGGTGATGTTAAACTACAGCAGTCTTTACAAGCAGAGTGGTTTAGGGTGTTAAAGGGAAGTGTTATACTTACGTGAGTGATGATCATGGAAGGATGTCCCAGCACCTGCATTTTTGAATGTGTAAGTAATGTTGCTCAGGGGAATGAAAAGTGCATCCAATGTGTAATATAGGTGTTGCCTTAACAGATTAGTAGGATTTTAGAAATACTACAGAAACAATGAATAGATTACATAGTCCGGATACTTGTTCAAAGATGTCATGTCAGCTGCAGTGATAAAGAGATTGCAAACATGGAAGATGAGATAATACACATAAATATTCTATCTGTGGTTCACCAGATAGCTCAGTTCACTCATTCTTTAAAAAGGCAACAGCTGCTGTTTGAATTTTTTGCTTTCTTTGGTACCACTACCTTGACTGCAAACTGTAGCAGGAAAAGAGGACTAAAGTGTTAACTTGTTTATGGTCTGTATTTTTAAAGTGAAGAGGCATCATCACTACTGAAGTTCAAATCTTTAGGTTCAAGAAAGCTGGCCAGAATCTGAATGACTACTGAGAAAGTGTCAGTTAATGGCATATAACTTTCACATAAAGGGGAACAGAATCTAATAAATTGTAATTATTTTTTTAATTAAAATTTTGTCTACGGCATTCCCTCATAAACTATTATCTGCTTATGACATCTTACATTTGAAAACATTTTTGTACTTTAAAAAACAACGTGGAAAATTATGCCTGTTACCATCTCTGCAGTATTTGGCACGCAAAAAAATTTTATACTCTTCTATTTTCTATATGAGGCTTATGTTCTAGGGTTACATCTGTTTCCAAACTGCATTAGCAAATACAAATGTCAGCTTCTAGAAGTTAGAACTAAAACTTGAAATGTGAGAAGGTTTCTTCAATAAATGGTTGAAATTCCCTGTAGGGGGGAGAACCTTGAGTAACAGATTTAATAGGAGTAAGAAATAAGATTATGCATGAGCTGACACTCTTAGATATTTTTAGTGGAAAGAAACTAAAGCAACCAACAGCTAAAATTGTTTTTGTCCCTCTTGAGTTCTTACAGTAGTGAATCAACAGTGTTTTTAATTTCACAGGTGTCATGTGGCAAACAAGACTTGTCCAAAAAATCATATTTGGAATAATCAAATTTGCAGATGTTTGTCACAGCATGATTTTGGTTTCTCTTCTCACCTTGGAGATTCTGGTAAGCACTTTTGCTTTAAAGATTAAATGTAGTTCTATGTTTTGATTCACCTAAAGACAAAGGAGAAGTATTAGTAATTGTATCTTTTTCTGCATCAATACTTTTACTGGTTGTTGCCTGTCTTTTGAAATATGCTTGGTCTTGAAACACCTTTAAAGATATGGATTTGCTCATCTCTTGACATAAAAATAGGTGAGTGAGTAGTCTCAAAATGCTGGTAATAGTGCAACTTCTCTGCTGCATTTCTAGACACATCTGAAGGATTCCATATTTGTGGACCAAACAAAGAGCTGGATGAAGAAACCTGTCAATGTGTCTGCAGAGGAGGCGTGCGGCCCTCAAGCTGTGGACCTCACAAAGAATTGGACAGATCATCATGTCAGTGCATGTGCAAAAACAAACTTATCCCTGCTTCCTGTGGGCCCAACAAGGAGTTTGATGAAGAAAAGTGCCAGTGTGTATGTAAAAAGTCCTGTCCTAAACATCAGCCCCTAAATCCTGCAAAATGCATCTGTGAATGTATAGAATCTCCCAATAAATGCTTCTTAAAAGGAAAAAGGTTCCATCACCAGACATGCAGGTAAAAACCTCAGTTTTTATTTCTTTTGTTGTTTTTAAGGCATAAAATTTTGGGTTGTGACATTAGCTGTCTTGTTGAATTGCTTTGTGGTCTTAAGTAAACAGTAAGCCTGTCTTCAGTTTTATCTTCTATGACTTCTATAATCTCCAAGAGGAAGCTACTAGGCATAATAAGTATTTTGAATCATGTTTAGTTTCTAGTACTCTACTATTACTTCCTGGGATTTTTTTTTATCCTTTTGGTGAAAATAAACTGTAAATTCAAGCTCCCTAATTTCTTATGCTATCTAAAATCCCAGTCTATTTTTCCCCCAAACCTGAATATTACAATTTAAGTAACTCAAATATTCAAATAACTCAAATATTGCTAATTAGATGTAGGGGCTTAATTCTGGAGATACCATCATTCAGTTTCACTTCCTAAATTTTGGAATCACCTAGCTCTCGGTGATTTTTGTGAAAAGTAGACATATGTAACTATAAAGAAGACTGCCCACGTTCACCATTTAAAATGAGGTTTAGTCAGGAAGAAAATTCTGCAATTTCTTTATATACCCCAGGACCTTTTCCTGCCATGACTGCTACACCCATAGCATTAGCAGTCTATATATAAAAATGTGGATGACTTTAGGTTCTGAGAAACAAGCGGTATTATTTCCACTTTGTATATTACGTAAGGAAAGTTCTCCTCTAAAGTCAGTTCTCTTGTAAGTTTCTTAAACAAATTTCTTAGTTAAAGTAATTTTTTAAAAATTTCTTAATGACATTTGGAGCAGAAAGATCACTTATTTCTAATAGAGGGGAATTATATCTGTTATATGAATGACGAATAATTCAGGCACTGGAAATGGAAAATAGCAAATTGGGGCATTTAAATGTCTGTAGTAACCTGATGCTTATCAAAAACAAACTTTTCATAATTTTTAATATAACGTGTGATTAGATGGAATAGATATATTGCTAGATACATATGCATTAGTTCATCTTGAGTAATGAAAAAGTGTGAAACATTGGCAGTCACACTTGTGTTGAAGTCTCTAAAATGGGGTTAAATACTATTAACTGGCATTACCCCTTTTCCAATGTTTGGCCTTCTGAGTGAAATAGAAGAGTTCTTAGAAACATCAGAAAATATTTCTTCTCTATAATTCAACTTCTATAATTTCAATTTTATGTTTGCAGCGGAAAAGAAACCAGCCTGATTACATCAGCTTTACATAGTACAAAGCCTTTGCACTACTCTAGGTTTCACTTCCAGCAGTGTTACAAATATAAACCATGTACATTTTAAAAGAACATTCACAAGTGGAGAAATGAGGCATTTAAAAAGCTAAGAAATGTCATAATAAATATCTGATGTTGATTTAAATATCTCTGTTAATTTAAAGACTTAGTATTTGAAGGAGGAAATTGAGTTGTGTTGTGTTGTTGCTGAGTATGAGAAACAGTTTGAATCACTTTCTCACTTCCAAGGACGGTATGATGCTGCTTTTACCTGTCTCTCTTTTCTAAGCTGTTTTCCTTTTGTCTTTGTGTGGAACAAGAAAGATTTGTATATGGAGTTACGCTATACTTCTACAACCAATAGACCCGTAGATGTTAGCACTGTCAAGGAAAATAGAGGACACAATCTCTCCTCCTTAAGAAAAGACTTAACATTGGTTCCTCACATTTTGGCTCTGTCCAGCACAAACTATCTCTAAAAGGAATTAAAAATCCTGCAACATCCTTTTTATCTCTGAAAGAAAGATCCCTTGCTGGTTTATAACAGCATAAGTTATATAAATAAAATTGTATAATAAATATATAAAAATATATAAATTATTTACATTTCTGAAACATAGAGGTACCACTCTATAGCTTTGTGCTAGATGTGTGAGCCCTAGACATGAGCATAATCCTGTAGTCATGTCCTAGACAGCTCCCTGTGGAGACAAGCAGTCCTTGTAGCTTCTGGTTTTGAAGCACTAATATTTTTATGCACTGTACCTAAAATGCCTCTGCCTCTAGTGTTGCACCCTGCTTCAGAGGAAAGGAATACAAAGTCATCTAAAAAGCACAGGATGGGAAGAAAAAAAGAGAAAAGCATACTGACTTTTAATGTGATCATGCTGTTTATCAGCCCAAGAAGTAGCATTTTTGCTTGTTTCATCTGTGGAGTTGTTAGACTGCCCACCATGACAATCTGGGCATTCTGCAGCAAAAAAAATCACAATTATTGACCATAAAGAGAAGGTTGCCGCTGATTTGCCCAGCACTATGAATAGTGACTGAACATCAATCTTAGCTCCAGCGTACTCAGATCATCCTCATTGAAACAGACATCTGTCACATGAAAACACTCCGTAAACAGCATTCAGCCCAAATCTTTTGAAAGACCTGGTCTATTGTTCAGCAGTTTCCTAAGGAAACCACATTTATGTAGTTACAATGACTCTGCTGCTATTCACCCTGTGCTATCACCTCTAAAATTTATTTTGGTCAGTTTTGGCTGGGCCAGATAACTAGGAATTTGATCTGCAAAGCATTTTAGAGGAGGAGAGGGACTTTCTTGCTCTGTTGAAATGTCCCAAATAAGGATAAGACCGAAGTAACCTGACCTTGACTGCTGCTAGACACAAACTCACATGGGAGAGGTGCTGTATAGCACTCTCAGCTGCAAGTTGAAGTTCACAAGGAGGCATCAATCCTAAACAAAATGAACTCCTCATAGTTAATGCTTGTGTGGCTGCCTTTCATTGTGTACAATCATAGGTGTGTGGAAGAGTTTGGCTTCCCTCTTTTTCTTCTTATTTCATTTTACTGTCATGCAGTACATGAAATAGTCTGAACTTTGATGGCAGAGACAGCAAAAAGGTGAGTTCAGTGTTTCATCCACTGCATCTCTTTGGAGTACCTTTTGTCCCAGAATAGACCTACTGCTGATTGCCTGTTTGCTCACAATATTAGATCCTTTCACAAACCTTTTTGTTGCCTTTTACCACTGTTTCCAGACTTTTGGGGGAAAAGATCAGTAGGGCTTTGAGAGATTCTCGTGAGCTGCTACACTGATTTAAAAAAACATATTAAGTGGCACAAAATAATGTTACTCCCTTAACTACAGAGACCACAGTGGTGAACTAATCTATGATGAATGACATTGAAAGCACTGAACAAGATGTGACTAGTTAATAAATGTCATGTTTGCAGTCTTCCTCATTCCTTATTGTTTTCCTCATAGCCAGTTTGCTTGGTTGAACTAGATGGTGTGAATTAATGTAACTGTAATGCAGACCTCATATCATAAACAAATTATTGCAAACTAGTAACCTAGTATCCAAAACAAGCATACAACATACTAACTTATCTGCAACAATAACAAGGGTAGCCGCAAAGCTGAAACAAGAATTACCTAGGGAAGAGGAGAGTGACATTGCCCAATATAGCGTCCTGGATATATTTAAGTAAGAATTATAGTAATAGATCATAATATCAGTGTTTCACAAACAGGCACACATTATTTAAGTACAAGTTTTAAGTATAACTATGCTGAAATTCAAGACATATTTTTGTGTTTTGACTCATTGCCAGTGTCTGAAAAAAAACCCAGACTTGTACTTTGTCTCCATTATACACCAGAAAGTATTTAGCATTGTTATTGTAAGGTTATTTTAGGTCAAGTTCTTGTTTTAATAGGAAAATAAAATAGGAAAAGGAAGGGTTCAGGGACAACCAGAGATACTATCTTTGTATAAGTTCTATTTTTCCGTCAGGGAATTGGTGAAGAAAAATTCTGTTGCTGTGTAGGTAGATGTGATTTGTGGTTCAGTGCTGTATTTCTGTTAATCAGGTAGACACTAATTCTGTTCTTTTTCCATTAAGATTTATCAGAAACGTGATAGATATGCTCTGGTTTTTCTTCAGAATGCACACAGATGCAATATGAATGTAGAGATATTCCCACTGGCCTCAGAGACTGGCTATGGGAATTTGCAACTAGAAAGGAAGTATGTTCTCATTTTCAAGATCAGAGTCACAGTGTAACATATGTAGACAAACCTCTCTCGGGCTTATTGCAGTAGTGAATAAGGTGAGAAACAGTCCTGGGTAAGAAGATGAGAGATTTGATTATCGCCTGATTCTGGATTACCACCTCAAATTTGCAGCATACAAGCCGACTTGAATACATAAAAAGATTCTGGTTTTAAAATAAAATTTAAAAAAAATACTACTCAGGATTAGATGCGGCTACAACCAGGCCGTGTGGTAAAAAATACTCATGTGTTGTGTTGAATGATACAGAAGGGAAATTATTCTATTGCATTATTTCATTGTCTTTTGTGAAGAATAGTCCGATTAAAATTATTTGCAAGAACATAAAAAGTTAAAATATATTTACTTGTAGGAATTAATATCCCATTGAGTAATGGCAATATGAAGGCGCACAGGTAAATATAAATGATCATGTTATGTTAATGTCCACTTGATTTTTTCCTTTCTTTAGTTGTTACAGACCACCGTGTACAGTGCGAACGAAACGCTGTGATGCTGGATTTTATTTTAGCGAAGAAGTGTGCCGCTGTGTACCTACATATTGGAAAAGACCACTTATGAATTAGTGAAGAGAGCACTACTTGCTATGTTGGTGAACATTTTTCCATTGGAACAAAAGAACAACAGAAACTTTGCTAATATTTGGAATTAAATGTTCACCAGAGACTCTGTGGGGCTTTCAGAGACAGACTTGTGCTTTTCTCAAGATGTGGAAAGCAAATGTAGAAAACAACTGGGGTTCACATTTTGTAAAGAACTCAATAAGGACTTATTTTCTGTCAATGACCAAACAGCCTAGGTTCTCCTTCTTGTGATTTTTTTTTAAGAGATAATGACTATATAATTTATTTCCACTAAAACCATCGTGCAGCATTTCTGTTTATAGCAGTAACAATTGTTAAAGCTCACTGTGATCAATATTTTTATATCATGCAAAGTATGTTTAAAATAAAATGGAAATTGTATTATATAATGGTGAGAATGTTTAATCATCTGCCTAAAAAGGAACTCAGATTCAGCTCTATTTTCAAGGTTCTTCACAGGGGAAAAAGCAATTAAGAGAAAGCACTTTTTTATGAAAGGAAGACTACAGCCATTTTCTCATACCTGTTATATATGCCATTTGGAATAGAGTTATTCTGAGGGTTGCATGAGCCGGTGATATTTCTGTCTCTAGAATGAAAGTGGCAAAGCAGGTACAAATAATTACAATGAGAACATTGGAGATCCCATACATTGCCCAAGTATAAGGACTATATTTAAAGCACAGCAGCAACTACTCACATTCCAATATATTCACCTTCTATTTTATTTCTTGGTGGCATTCCTAAGGAAAATTATAAAATAATGTCTATCAAAGGTTATTGGTATGAAACTGGAAATACCAACACTGCTTTTTATTTAGTGTTACAAGCTACGTTATAAATTTTACAGCTAAATCATTCAAAATGCTTTGATGAGCTTTACTCTTATAAGTCAGTCAGATCTCTTGCTCAATATATATGGATGCAAATATATTTTGAAGAAAAAAAAATATGATTTATATTCCAATGGGGACATGAAAGGACTTATACCAGTCTGCTGTGGATTGACACAGTCTCTACATTAAAAAAGTCTCTTCTTTTAGGAAAATGTGAAATCAAACATCTACAATTTTAAAACAAGGTAAGATTTTTTAACTTGCATGGGAAGAGCAATCTATTCAAAATTAAAATAGATCAGAAGTTGAAAGGAAGTAGTTTAATTATGGAAATGTTATTGGGTGCAGAAGTGGAACAAGCAAAGCTACAAAGCAAGATTTTTGTGACACGAGTGGGCAGATCTGTAAAGATAATTGTAGACATCAGTGCTGGGTCTAAGCAGATGTTCTTAAAAGAGATGTTAATGAAATAGTAGTATGTCCTAGAAAGTTGGCCAGGAGGGATTGCTTTTCTAGATTCTTTGTATTTGGATATCATAGTTCCTACCACTGAGTAAAAGTTACTTTTAATTTCTCAGTCGCCATCATGGATTGAGGCAGTCTAACAGGATGAGAGACAGTTTGAGAGTTCACACTTTCCACTGTATGCCTGGTATGCTCAGTGTCCTTCCTAAAAGGCTGGTTATTTATTATTCAAATAGGATAATAGGATGAAGTTTAGGCATGCCAATGCTGAGCAATGTCTTTATTACTATATTGCTTCAGCAATCGAATGCGGATAGAAATCTGGATGACAGTTTAACATTGATGTACAGCTTTAGCTAATATAATAACTCACGCTTCCCATCAGCTGATTAGTAGTCATGCAAATCATCAGTGTCTAAATTGGCAATGTCAGCATAATAATAGCAAGAGACTAATGATCAAACTTAATTCAGTATTGACAAAAATCCAGGCATCCACTTCTGTAGGTTAGCTGCTTGAAGGAAGCATTAAATACCTGAAGAAATCAATTAAAGAACAAACTTTTATGAAGACTTGAGAAAAAAAAAATGTAGGTGAAGCTTTTAAATTTCTATCTCAGCCCCATACAGAAGAGAGGCAGTGGCGAGAAGGACAAACCAAATCTGATACCAGGAATAGAGCCTAAGTAAGCTGGTATGTAACAGATAAAATACAGACTTGTGGTTACAAAGAAGGAGGGCACAAGTGAAGGCAGAACAAAACTACATCCCATCAAGTAATTATATGTAGAATATATAAAGTACTTGTTACAATACTGTGCAAAAAAACCCCTAAACTCTACTAAACTGAGCAATGATCATTTTACATGTCTAAACTATTTTAAAGGGCTCATGAAAACAGTTAATAAACCCATTGTGGCTGAGCAGATACTTGCAGTTCTACTGAGTGACCAAATCACACTCCAAAATGGTAAAACCCATCTGTGTAGGGAAGGGAAGACAGGAATGAACTAGAAGCTTCAACTTTATTACAAACATCAGCATTCAATGAGAATTACTTTCTTGAATGCTTTTTTTTTTGTGTTCCTTAACTTCCCAAGTATTGAGACTTTTCATAAATTATGCTAATCTCTAAGTAAAACTAAGATTTCAAGAAAGCAAATTCCCGACTTGTAAAAGTTACCACAAATCAGGTTTGTGTCTGAGCAAAGTGACTAGTTAATCGTTCTCCAAGGTATGCAGATGCATAGAATAATAATTACAAGCAGTTGATAACATTTTCTGATAATCAGGCTCTCCAATTCTACTTTGCATGAGAATAGTGTTATAAAAATACATTGTACACAAGAACATAAACACCAGAATTATTATCATTGGTACTGGATACAGTCTCTACAGAGTCTATGTGATAAAATATTATTCCATTTATCTCCATACTGTCACAAAATGATCTGTACAAAAGGTCTTCCTTGCATATATTACATAAAGTAGGTTATATGTCTACACTGTTTTCAGTTTTGAAGTGATATTTGATTATGAGCTCCTTGAAATTTGCGTCTTCAAATCTTAATTTACTATTCTTAAAAAATATAAAAATAGATTATACATCTTAAAAGGAGATCTAAAAAGATAGATGATAATTCTATATGCAAGTTATTCTGCACTAGCTCCAAATAAAAAGCTTTTATTGTTATTTTGTCTGAACTCCCTGTCTAAAACCTTGTACAAAAATTACAAGGTAGTTGGGAGAGAAAGAGTACATGTAACTGCAGTAAATCACATTTAATAGTAAACAGACTTGTGCTTGCATTTCATCAGGAATTTACAACAGTTTCTGTACTCCCTCAATATTGTGCTGTATGGAGACCATAAATTATGCAGAGTGAGCCCTCTTTACCTGTATTACCAGAGGGACCTACTATTTACAGTATGAGTGTTGTTAGTCGGCTGACATGTTTGTTTAATTCATGTTGAATAAGTTGATAGTAAATCAGTTCTCTTAGCTCTATTTGAAAGACCAGCATGAAATCTTGCATATGTACTGTATCATCTTGAAAGGCTCAGAGTTAGGATTGTTTTCAGTATTCTCATTTTCAGTCTTTAGATCTCAGTTACAACTCCAGATGCCCTAGAATTTTAACATATCTGTCATTTTTTTGAAGCATAACCAGCTATCACATCTATGCCAAAAGACAGGAATGGAATCATTTATGCAGTCAGTAAGCTCGTCAACAGATTAGCCTGAGGAATAGACTATGTTCTTTTAAATATTATTTATTTTATATTTAATTTAAGGATATATTTCTTCAATATTACACAATTCATAAAATATTGTTTAATTTTGCATTATTTGGAAGTACAGAGGGTGCTGTCACATAGAAGAGTTTAAAAGTGGTCAATTCAGAGTTTTCAGAACTCTTTAATTTAGAAAATATGGTATAGTAATAATAATATTATAGGATTTTTGCTTCCTTGAAAAAAATGAAAATAATAGTTGATAATTTATTTAATAGTTTCCTTTTGTTGTTTGTCTCTTTTCCTCTTTCATTGCAGATAAAACTAATGGGAAAGAACATAGGACCTTCTAATTGAGTGATGCAATAATAAGATCAAATGGAACAGGTATTTAATTTTTTTAAACTAATTAATATTAATGATATTATATAAGAACTAATAAATGATATAAAATATGATATAAATGATATAAAAACTGATATAATATAAGAACTAATAAAACTAGGCCACTTTAGTACAGGTTTAAGACTCCGCAATACACTACAGTTCTTAAAAGTTATGGAAAGATCAAAACTTTTTTATAGAAGGTATATCTGGACTCATTTTATCTATACTTTCCTGTCCAAATGTTGTAATGGAATGTGGAGAATAGAAGGCATCAAGAGGTCTTCGATTTTACACTTACAATTTCTAAAATTTTAGTAATTTGTCATTAAAAAAGTTGTATTTTATATGTAGTCTGAAGCTATGAATCAGGGGACCTTATTTCAGCTTGAGAATGTATTGAATTACAAAGCATAGCACATTCCAGAAAAAATAATAAAAGTCTTAAAACACAATGCTTTGCTCTTTTGTATAAGCATTTCTACTTCTGGAAAACAACTGATAATTGTGTATTACCATGTTTTCCCTTTTCTTCTCAGCAAAACCCTTTCATGAAAATAACATCATGCAGATTCAGACATTTTTCCTGGATAAGGGTACTATATCCATTCCTGACACACACTGACCTTTCAACTGAGTTTCAGCAAACTCTTTATTCCTTTTCTACATTTATAATCAGCCATATGTGGTCATTGAACTCTTCCCCTTTGCCCCCTTTCTCAACTTAAATTGCTCGTCTTAGATTTCTGGACCATATCTCAGTCTCCCCATAAGAATATCTGTATTTCTCTGTCAGCCTTTCTCACATATCACAACCCTAACCCTTCCATTTCCCTTTTATATCCAATCTCTCACTAAAAATAGCGTTGCTTTCCTCTCTATTATCATTAAGACTCCTTTCATGCCAACATGGGGATTAATCTGGTTTTAGATACCTATAGTTACTTGTCACTATATGTACATGAAAGCAAGTGTTAAAAAGAAGTCTGAAACTTCACATTCCAAGTTTGCAAATCCAATCTGTCCAAGCAAATAATAAAAATAATTAAAGTTGAGAGCTCCCCAAAGCAAACTTGCAAAAAAATAACAGATGCATTGATCACCCTAGTAGATTACACTTGAAATATAAAAGACAATTTATCAACATAAAATACAATTTATAATATCACTCTCCCTGTAAAAAAATCCAAGCTTTAAATCTGCTGGGTTCAGGATACTCTCCCTGCAGTCTTACAGTGCACTCATCCAGTTCTCAGTGATGTCCAGCACAGCATTTTGGAACTAAATTCAGCCTTGTGATTGAGTTTATGTTCACATCTCATTCATGCTGTGAGGGGAAAAAAATCTAGGGCTCAAGGACAGGTAAGGAACACAAAAACCCCGAGGTCTGTGCTCTTCCTTAGCAGGGACGTACCCACCACCTGCTTCACAGCACTGTGAAAACCAATGAAATGAGGTTACGGAATCTTTCCCAGAAGGATAATGCCATTTTTCAAGTATAGATAATATTTATAAGCTCAGATTGCCTTCATAAGATGAATGTGCTTTTCCCCAGCCTGCACCCTGTCCATCAATTTGGATGCAGAGAGCTACCAAGTCACAGAACACTTTAGGCTCAATGTGGTCCATGGGTTACCATCAGGATAGATACTATATTGGTTTCAGCTTATCCAATCAGTTTTTATAAATCTTTTAAGAGATACCTATCTTAAAATACAGCAAATAACCTGTAACTGAAGAACAAAAATACCTTGGTCTTGTATTCCTTTCAGGAAAAAAAAAAATCTAAACATATAAGCAGACACTGCCTGGTAGCTTAGCTCAAAATAAACTCAAGTAAAATTAAGGTAAGCTTATAAGACTGAAATATATTTTTGATGCTAAATCAAGTCAGTTACATCCACTAGAAGAAGAGGTAGTGCAAATATCTAATTTCATTTTCAAACCATGAACAAAATACAAATATATGCTTTATGCAGAGATTAAGCTTTTATCAAGCTAATTTCCAAAAATAAGAGAGTGAGGTTTCAAAAACATATTGTTGTCATATGTCAGGAAACTAGAAAGCTGTCTGACAGCACGCTCATATGTTTATTTGAAAGAACAGACTGCAGCAATGAGATGTTTTGATGTTGCTGCAAGTATATATGTAAAAGATCCGTATTCTTTTGAAAGATTAATACTCAACAGTAGCTTACGCTTTAGAGAATCCAAGTGGTATAAGTTTATCTGTTCATTCAGTACATTACTACATGAAGTTTAAAAACATTCAGATGTCACAATCACAAGTCTTTATGTGTTAAAGATCTACGAATTAACATTTCCCTTTATTAAGTATTTGTCATTGTTCTTTGAAACATATAAGAAGTATATCTTATATTCTTTAACTGTAACTCAATTTGAAAAATAGTTGTGAAATAACTATTTCTATTTTAATAACTCTTAACAATGATAAACAACCACCAGGTGAATAAAACTTCACCTTTCCCAGCCTATAGTCCCAGTTATTCACTTTATCTCCAGTCAAGGTTCTGCAGAACTGTGCACACGGATTCCTAAACCAGCATCCTCTCTGAGTAGTTCCAAATCGGGAATGCAGCTGCTGCCACCAGTGCCGACAGATTCTGGCATCTTCTGTGACTTAGTCAGACAGCTCCTAGGCCCTGCTTGCAGCTTGGAGTGAAGATCATCTGTATTAGGGGGCTCCTCCAACTCCCAGGAAGAAAAATCGATACTCAGAAAAGTAGAAATAAATTAATTACTAAATAAATAAATAATAGTCTTGGCCTCTGAGAAGAATATCAAGAAGAGGTTAGCTAAAGGCAAGTCAAAACCATACATCTGCAGGAAGAGGCTTGCTGGTGACATCACTGATTCTTTCTTCTGATTTAAATGGTATTATTCATTTTAATGGCATCACTGTCAGACTGTGATCAGTCTTCAGAGTAGCAAGGCCTGGTAGATGTCATCAAGCACTCCTGTTCTTTACAGGTTGCTCTAACATCATTGATTACTGAAGGAGGAAAGAGCTACATATACTCAGGAATATTGTACCTGAAAACTCCAGCTTTTCTAACTATAACTGTTAGAACTCCCTAAATTGAGAAGACATCATCCATAAGTTTTGTTCCTGTTTTCATGCAAAATGGGGCGGCAGATATCTACTAGGACTCTTGTTAACTCTCCCAGAGAGCCAGCAACACCGTGAGGCTTGAAGCATGCCTCGTGGAAAAGGACTGGAAAAATAAGACGAAGAAAATTGAACATCCCACCATTTTGAGGTGTTAATTAAGATGAAATGCGTTTGAAACACTTCCACTGACAGCAAAACCATTTATATAAGGTTCGGGAAGTTGTGAAACAGACAGCTTAAACCAAATTGTGGTCTCCACTGTATTGTTCCTGCCATGAGAGTTGGCAACACAGTGAAATCCCATGCCAAAACATAATTAAGCCTTAAGCATATTCACGAGTCAGTGCTTAAAATTTCCTTCTCACTGAAGAATCTGTAAAGAGTAAAATGAAAGGACACATAAAGGAAAAATACACAAGGGATTGGATCCACGACTAATTATGTAATCACTGTGAGTGATACCTAAGTCCTAAACTTAGACCATAAAAATCCTCATTAATTTGCTCCCAATTCATAGGATACAATTTCCAAAGTAATTTTCCCTAACCTGAAGAAGCACTTCTGCAAATGCCTAGAATGCAGTATTTATCCCTAAACTCCATCAAGACATGTAAATTGATGATGACTTCCCTATTTAATCTGTGAAGTAAAATTCAGTAGGTATTCAGAAAATTCTAACACCTTTATGTCCAAAATTTAAGGGAAAGGTTCTCTTCCTTCTGTTTAAGTTATTATACTTTGTATGAAAAAAGTAAATAAAATTTAAAAAGTCAGAAATGGAGAACATAATATTCTAAACTATTGTGGTTGACTTGACCAGTATTCCAGTACTTTTTGTTTGACTATGATGTTCTTGTAACAAACCGGCAGATCTTAGAGAAGAGACTGAACCGTCCTGAATGTTATCACCACCTGTAAGCTGGTAATTCTGGAAATTTGACAAGTGTGGAATAAATCCTTTTCATCTACTTCATGTGACTATTTCCCATTTCTCACTTTTGTCGTGTTTCTCTTCAGTAGGATATGACATGCTTTGCTCTCTTTGAGTGAGTTGCAGTGGTTCTGCAACGTACAAAGGAACTCCACATCTTTTTGTATTTTTGCTGTCATTTCATTAATTTGTAGGGTAAACTGACACAGTTAGAACTTGTTTATACTTACATTTTCATGTGTGTGTGCACTTGAAACGTGTGCACTTGATTCATTTGGAGTATCACTTGGTTTTCAACGCTTATTTAATGTTTATTTAATACTTTATATTCCTCAATGAAAGCAATACATTTCCATTTCCTAAGGTGTCATCTTCACGTTTAGTGAGGCATAATCACTAAAAGTATTCAGAAAAGAAAACTATTTTGAATAAAAAAGCCTCTTTACTTAAACTTCAATGGTTTAAAATCTATTAAAGAGGTGAATAAAACAGTAGTAATTCCTCTTATGTCAGCAATAAAAGTCTGATTTTTTTTCCTTCAAACCATCCAGAAAAATCACAGATCTGAAAGGCACAGTACTACATTATTTAAATACATGAAAAGTCTGTCAAGAATTCATCTCCAAGATTATGAGTAATTTCGTAGTAAAGACTTGGGGCTAAAGTCAGTGCAGGTTCCAATTTGGCATCAGTAGAGTAACACATCTTTGGCTGATTGTGATAACCTCCCCATGAGTCCTGCTGGCCATTGCACTCCATGCAGTAAAACTGCTGTGAGCCAGTGCACAGAGCCCAGAACTCAGGGGTACAGCTGCTGTTTTCTGGGCATTTGGGCCAATTCTCATGGGGAGCTCTGTATCTTCCACTAGTGTTACAAAAGATGCTTTCTTGAAATAACTTTCACAAGGATTTATAGATGCTTATGCAAACCAAGAACACATTTTATTGTAGTGCTTGGTATTGCTGCTAAGCACCATAAATATAAGTCTGTTTCATTCTTTCATACCAAGTCATTAACACACAACATTCTGGTGGGATGTTTTGAGGTGGTGAATGTTTAACTTGTTTTTCAGATGTGAGAAAAAAAGTTGAAAATCCATCCTTTTACACCTCATCGCAGACTTTGAATACTGAAGAAAATACAGGACTCTAAGGAAAGGGGAAAGAGTTGGATTCACAAATCTAACAATGCTCTTAGTGGACTTCAAAAATACTTAACTTGAATTTATGTGAGATGTGAGAGATCTACACATCAACCATGAAACTATTTTACATCTCATTTGCATTGTTTCTGATGAAGCTGTCTGCTAAATGAGAAAACTGTTTAATCTGATATTTTCTTGCAGTAAAAAACTCTCATTGAAGCAATTAGATAATGTTCTGTTTGCCTGTTTTCAAGACCCAAATGTGCATTGTTACTTAATACTCACATGTCCAAATGTACCTTAGCAGAAATGAAAAAACAAAACAAACAAAAACAAACAAACAAAAAAACCAACCAACAACAAAAATCCCCCACCTTTCAAAGACAAAAACAACATTCGGGAATTGATGAGAGCTGATCTGTTCCTTGAAAGTTTGTTTTTCATCTTCGATATTGTTAATTTGTCCTTACTGCTTGCATTGCCTACATTTTATTTTATCTTTACACCAAGGAAAACAATCATTGACCTCAACTGTCATTTGCTGAGTAGAAAGCTATATGCAGAGAAGGTTGCTCAGCTGGATCATTCCATCTGCTGAGACACAAATGTGTATGAGAAAAGCATCAAATATGCCCTTAATGCACTTAAAAAATAATATTACGAAAGCTAATTTATTTCTTTAGTTAGAATTCTGATAAATTCTGTTTTACTTCCAGATTACACCAAATAGTATGCATTTCTAAAAGATCTATTCTCCCTCTCATGACAAAGTACAGAAAAAACAATATTAAACATATTCTCTAGAGATGCTTAAGTATGAATAGGACAGAGAGCACTACAAGGTTTTCATATAACCCTATAAAATCATCATTCCAGTACTATTCATATATTTCATGCATTTTCAACAGCTGAAAAAATATATTTAATGACAGATGCATTGAAAAATAAAAACAATAGAAATAGTTTTCTCTTGCATAAGCCTTTTCAGACCAGCATTAGGCCATTTTCTAAACAGTCCATAAACAGTAGACTAATTCCCATGGCAAGATGCAAACAAGACATATCCTCTATTTCACTGTAAACTTTGATGGGAATTAAAAATGCTTGAAGTTCTGCACAACCAAGTACTAAGATCTGTTATCCAGCATTAGTGAGATAGGCTGTCTCAGTCTATCATATCTAATTCATATATAATATGCGGTTTGTATAAAGTCTTATCCCCTACAATATTACCAATACAGCCTCTGGCCAACTTTTCTGATCCATTTCTATCCTTTTCCTGCAGCTGCTATTTCTGTGAGGAACACCAGTATCTTCACAAGAGCAGAGCAACAGTCTCCTTTTTTGGCTCAATTTGGTTCATGCATCCCTCTGTATGGACTCTCATAACCCCACATCTATACACATCCTGCTAAGCAGCATCCAAAAAAATCTGTATCGTGGTCCAGAAAAGGAGAATTGTCTTTGAAAGACAGGAGGCGAGACAGTGAAACAAAATAACACATAACAGTCCTGGATCTGCATTAAAACCATCTGTTCCCATTCCCCCAAGAGTGCCAGACTTGTAGCTCTCTAAGGTTGTTTTTTTCCTTCGAATTGCTTTCTGTTGAAATCAATTATTTCAGTCAATTTGTGCAGAGAAGTAGGTCTTGAATTCTAACATGCTTTAATTGGGAAGCTCTTCCTAGGCAAAATTTAGATACAAGCATCCAAGTCAAGCAAAAAGATGCTTAAACTATAGCATACTTCTTGGTGACCTCTCTCAATTATGTCCTTTTTTTAGTCACAGATCAAGAGAGGAATTGTGTTCTTATTTATTGTTAAAAAAAAATAAAAAGAAAGTGAATATTCACTTTATAGAATATAACTTTTTCTAAATATTAACAACAGTTGCTAAATTCCTACAGATGTATTTAGATAACCAATAAAACTTGTATAATATATCTCTATAGATATAAATATCTGTATAAATGCATGTATATATAAATGAAGTATATATATAGGTAACTAAAGTAAAAAAAAAAATTAGATCTTTGATTTTGAAGGGAAGTCTGGGGGAAAACTTATTTTGAAGTCCTTCCTATTTTGCTAGATAAAATATGATTACAGACAGATACGAGAATAAGATTTCCAGGAATAGAAATCATCTCTTTCCAAATATCATAATTTCCTTTCAATAAGAATGACAACATTTTAACCTGAGCAGAGAAATGAGCCCTCTACTAGGTCTTTGAGATTACCAGTCTTGCTCTAATACTGCAGCAGTGTGCAAACCTTTTCAAGTGTGTCCCATGAGATGTGATCTCCCCAGTACATATCATGAATGATTTAGAGAAAATGGGATTTTTTACCTACTATACAATGGGTAAGAGAATATATGCTTAGCTTTTTGTAAGAAAGTGTATTTTATGTAGTATTACCTGAAGTTAATTTTAGGTAATATAGCACATCAAGTCTCTCGGAGTTTCTCTCACCTTTTAGTTTCACCACTTAGTTTCTTGTGCAATCACTGTAGAGGGATTTCTCTCCCATCATTGTTTCTGTAGTTGTTAGCTGATTCCCTGTTCATCTCCCCACTTCCGAAACTGAGACTGACTGCTGTTTGCTCCTGGATCATACCACAGCCGCTGTTGTGGCATCCAGCCTCTTGTTTATATTTTCTGCCTTCCATCGTAGTAAGCGGTCATAAGGAAGGCCTGAATGTGGCATCACATTGTTTCTCTCCTAATAAAGCAGCTCAGACTCAAATTGAGCACAGTGATTTAAAACTTCAGACATTTACGTTGCAGGACTGATATTTAGCATCTTCTCTAATGAGACTTACCTGCTCTTTGATGTGATAATGGAAATATCAGTTTTCCTACTGTTCTACATAATACTTCTCCCACTTTGAATTAGTTATTAAGCAATGGAGATCAAACTTTCAGTTCTGGCCTCTATAGTGATTTTCTAAATTCATGCAGGTGGATAAGAAAAAGTGCTCTGCTTAATGCAGTTTTACCTTTCCAATTTCATTTTAAGTACTAGCTGCACTTTAGTTACTAAGGACTGGAAGTTATGCCACTGGGCATAAAATTCTGATTAAAATGGTATAATTATCATGATTATATAGGGCATAGATACATTGACAAATTAGTAAGCAGTTTCGGTTCTTTTAAGCAAATGCACAGATATTTCTGAGCTCATTTACTTCCAAAATACAAACTTGTATAGTAGTTGCTTATACAGGATATATAATTCCAGCTGTCTATCCACACAGTGGTGGATGGTGCATGGTGAAACTGTACAACTTGTGGATGAAAACAGAAAAAACTATTACTTTGGATTAAAGCCCTCTGTGGGTTTTTTGTGGTAGGAATATAGGAAAATTTTGTGAAGTTATACTCCATTCATTAGTATCACGTTTGCTCAGTAGTCAAGTAACCACTTGTTCCTAAGTGGATGACTGTGCCAGCAGCATTTTTTTGATGTAGATTAAATGCATATTTGACACTCACTTCTGCATCACTTAGAATGATTTCCAGAAATAGTTTTAATAGTAAGTATAGGAGTGCTAATTATGCATCATTCACCATTACAAAACATGTTTTTCAGCAATTAGTTTCTTTAAATATTTAATCCAATTTCACTCAATATTTGGAATAGGAAATAACTGCGCAATCTCATTTTCAGCTTCGTAGTTTTGGCAAAAATTAGCATCTTAAAAATGCTGCCTATAAGATCCTACAGGGCAATAACAGTCCCACCCAGATATGTGCCAAGCTGGCTCCAGAGAAACCTTCTAATAGGTCAAAGCATTTCAAAAGTCAATGGCAAATCCAAATCAGATATCCAAAAACTCATAAAAGATGATGGGGTCAATAGGCCAACCGAAGAGCATCTGCACCAATGTATGCAACATGGGCAACAACCAAGAGGAGTTGGAAGACATTGTGCATCTGGAAAACTATGATATAGTTGCCATCAGAAAAACAGTTCTGGGCCTCCCGCTACAAGAAAGACATGGAGGTGCTGGAATGAGTCCAGAGAAGGGCAACGGAGCTGGTGAATGGTCTGGAGAACAAGTTTTATGAGGAGTGGCTGAGGGAGCTGGCATTGTTTAACCTGGAGAAGAGGAGGCTTGGAGAGAGCTTCTGGCTCTTGACAACGACCTGAAAGGAGATTTTAGTGAGGTGGGGATAGACCTCCCAAGTAACAAGCAATAGGCTGAGAGGAAAAGGCCTCAAGTTGCAGCAGGGGCGGTTTAGATTGATTACAATGAAAAATTTCTTCACCAAAAGGGTTGTCAGCATTGGAACAAGCTGACACAGGGAAGTGGTTGAGTCACCATCGCTGCAAGTATTTAAAAAACATGTAGGTGTGGCACTTGGGGACATGGTTTAGTGATGGACTTTGCAGTGCTAGCTTTAGTTAGGACTTGATGAACTTAGAGGTCTTTTCCAACCTAAATGATTCTATGATTCTTTGATTCCTTGAACACAGATGCTTTCCCAAGCATTTCACACAGTTTGGCACAGAAGAGAAATTATGCACAGCTGTGGCCAAAAGTGCTTAAGAAGAAAAGGTGATATTAAATCTCAGATGTTTAGCAATTTTGTTGAACTATGTAGAAGAAGTGATTTTATTAATCCTGCTTTCTTAGCTAAGAGACAATATTTTATTATTGACCAGAATACACTAATGCTATTGAATAGTTAGTAGAATATGAGAAGGTGATTTCTGAGACAAAACATAGCAATAGTCATGTTTCAGACACCAGGCATATTTGACACTTCAAGGCTGTCAGGTATAAATGCAAGGCCTAGAGAAGACTGGGACATCTTGGACATCTAAGGTGCCACTGGACCTCTGTCTCTCTAAGCATTTTGGATTGAACCCTGAACTCTTACTTTCTCAGTTAATCATTTTATTACATTAATTTATTTTCTTGTTTCTGTCTGAGATATTTAATTATTGAATTACATTACTTGGCTAATTCAAATATTATTGAAATTTTATTATGTTTGTGTCCTAAGTGGGTTCAGTAGATAGTTCTAATATTGTTTCATCTCCATAGTACTTGTTAAGCTTGCCAATTGCCAAGTAGTCTATTTAACCATGTCAGTATTTTTATGCATATACAAAGACACCCCTTGTGAGAAACACTTATTCTAGGAATATTATCTTATACAACTTTCATATTGACAACCTCCTCTGTAACTGACTCTAGTCCCACAAATAACATTTTGAATAGATTCCATCATTGTCTATGTCTCCTGTTACACCTGAGAAGGCATTTGATCTCATACAATATGTAACACTTGCTATTGTTCTAAAAATTGCCGCTACTGGCTTTTCTGTGTGAACGGTTTCTGAAAATTATGATGGTTGAATTTGTGGTCAAGTCAGTCATTCTGAGAAAGCTCATAAAATCCCAAGAGACTTGCAAAGAACAATCAATCCCTACATCAGGAAGCAAAAAGGAAGTGCCAACCCAGTGGAAATTTATTTATGACATGTTTGAAGTCTGTTGTAATAACAAAATACTGGACTTAACAGTCAAACAGGGCACATACAAAGGCCATGAAATTATATCTTATTTCCAGCAAGGGAATGGTATTCAAGTAACTATTAAAAATTGATTTTTTTTTTTTAAAGTCACTCCTATAAAAGTTAAAAGAAAAAGGTAAATGTGATCATATAAATTACATTAGGCATCAGTGAGAAACTTTCCTTGAACTACATCCTTGCAGGAAATTGGCTAAATGTAGCCCCTTGGCGCCAAGGAGGTCATGAGCTCTGCGTCAGTGCTAATTCATTTTTTCTGACCGCATTGTGTTGGGAAATCCTGATTCCCAGTGCTGAAATGTAAAACAAGACTTTGAACTCTATGGGATTATGCATCTGATACACCAAACATTAACGAAATTTCATTTCCTTAACCATGCAAGGAGTGTATTTACGCAGAAAATGTTCCACATATGATGTTCCACATCAGTAATTATTTTCTTTTGCAAAAGTTTCAGACAATTTTCTCTTCTGAAATGAAAATTGTATTTGGAATGAAAATACCCAATACAATGAAATTTTCTCTTTTATTTTCTGTTTATCTCTGAAGATATAACCCAAATTAAAACATTCTTAAAGCAAAAATAGCCTATAACCACTTTTCAAGAATCTGTTAATGGCAAACAGATATTCACCAGAAAAAAAAACCCAAAAGCTAATTCTTATTTAGAAGAAGATCACAAAAATAATTAATCCAAGTATGAGCATAGTGGAGACCAAAACCACCCAACCAACAGGCTTTGCCTCCAAGTCAAACTTGCATTTAAGCCCTAGCTTCTGCTAAATAGAAGACAATCTGGAATTAAGTCCTCAAAAGTTGAAAAATGTAAAGCTACGTCAGCAATTAAACACCACTGTTAAAAATCTGCAAATTGTGTTATCCAGATAAATGAGTAGATGAATAAAAGTGACAAAGACTATGGTAAAATATTCCCAAATTTCACCATGCTTACAGCACACGTCCCTCAACAGGCCAGCTGCAGCACTCTACTGGCTTTGGCTCTGAGTATGCCAAGCTTTGGGTTATACAGTGAATGTTGTGGCTGCTTTTAATAAAATTAGGGATAATTCTGGAGTGTTTCACTTTGGAGAGAAAAGATCTTTCACCCAATATGCAATCACTATGCAAGCGTAGAAAATGGCTAGAATTCAGGACACTAAACCTGCTTTACAGATTTTCAAGTCTTGGCAGACCCTCCTTGAAGACTCCCAATAGCTCTTTCACTGCTTCACCTGCTCCATGCATCAGTGTTCACTGTTTGTGTAGACTGAGCTGTGCTGAACTACTTCTAATCTATGCTTGGCTTCGTCTCTAAAAGGGAATAGGAAGGGCATGCCACAAGCAGCCCTAAACAAGTCATGAGAGTCAGTTTTTCTCTGCACTGCAGGTAGAGAGATTGGGAGAGTCACACCCGTAATGGCACACCAGGCATACGCCTCCTGCCTCCCCTGCCGCCCACAAAGCAGCCTTCGAGAATGACTGTTGCAGAAAAAAAAAAAAAAAAAATGTCTTAAGCAGCAGAGCACAGAGAGATTTAGATAAGAGGGAGGATCTTTTGCTAGTGCTAAAATGCTGTGGCAGGGTGCACAGGAGAACACACAGGAATTCTAAGGGTTAGGACATATATCGATCATCAGCAAGGGGAAGGGTCAATTCCACCAAAACATATATAAACTCTCAGGTTTTTCTAGGAGGACAAAGCATATTTCCCCACTATGGTAAGAATTATAATTTTGGGTGCTGTTAGGGAACAAGTTGGCTGCTAATCACATACAGGTGATCTCTTTCTCTTGCTTGTGTGGTGCTTCCACACTGACAGGTAGATAATACTTGTCAAAAATAAAATAAATAAAAAAAAATTTGCAACCAGTCCAGCCTTCAGTTAAAATGTTATGAAAGATTTTGTTGTCCAGTTGTCTATCTTCTCCTTTCTCTGATACAGTCAGTCAACAGTAGCTAATATCTCTTGGAAAATAAAGGTCTAATAAAATTTGTCTCCGGTTGCTTGTGAAAAATCAGTAATCGTTCAGAGCTGTTGGCTCTTTTCCACAGTGTCTTAAATTCTGCCTTTGGAAAGGCAGAACAAGGCAGCTTGTTCTCCATCCTCTTTGGAGAACAAGAGTTTCTCACTATAGTCGGTGCAGTAACTTCAATTAATAACCAGTGTTTATAATGCATCCATAACACAGCTTTTAATCCCCTCCAGGCGTCATTGCTTAGTTCTTGCAAGCAAGAAGCCATTTACTATTATTTTTTTATCCATTAGTTGTCCAAGAGTGACATTCAGGAAACATTGGCTCACAGTAGCAAAAGCATGGCCAGCTGGTTATATATTTGTATGTAGAATCATTTTAGTTGGAAAACACTTCTAAGATCGAGTCCAACTGTTAACCAGCACAGCCACATCCACTACTAAACCACATCCCCAGCACCAAGTGTACACTTTTTTGAACACTTCCAACAATGGGGATTCTCCCACTTCCCTCAGCAGCCTGTTCCAATGCTTGACCACCTTTTCGGTAAAGAAATTTTCCCAAACATCCAATCTAAACCTCCCTTGGCACAATATGAGGCCATTTCCTCTTGTCCTATTGCTTGTTACCTGGAACAAAAGACAGACCCGCAGAGAAAAGACCTTGAACATACATAGAATGTGTCTTTTGGTGAGAGAAAAAGAGGAGTTTACGTAGCACCCTATGCAGAGGAAGGGAAGTTCCCTGGATGGGAACTCCCTCTAAGCATCAGATTTCATTCCCAGAATCAAAGCAACCCAGAAAAGAGAAGTTTGTGAGTCCATGGAACAAAAGTTTTAACTCCCTCAGCACAAAACAAACCATAAAACACTCCACTACTCCACAGCAAGTTTAGGGTGTATAACACAAACCACAATGTCCACAGTTGGCACAGAAAGCGTGTGCCTTATGCTTGAACTGAGTTAGGGAGATTAAAAAAAACAACTTCTAATTCCTGTAATGTGATCAGGTGTCTTATCTAAGCTTATGTTACTTTAGGCAGATACATCATTGAAAAATGTAAACTGCATTTTATTCTACTTTTTTTCCCCTTTACTTCTCATCCTATTTTCTTAATAGCTGCTACGAGACTGAAATGTCAAAATTCTCAAGAGCACCTATCCAATTCCCACCCATAATCCATTTAGCATATGTTACATACTGAGTTTATTTTACCATCATTAGGGAGGTGGATTCCATTGCCACATGTCCATAATCATTAGCCATCTGGCTTTTGCAGATTTTTAGTATCACTATTTAAAAGTGAATCAAAATACTACTCTTATTTGGGGCCAATACAGGTTACGCCGTGCAAACAGATCTTGTTCTCATCTTTATCTAAAGAATCTTTTTGTTTATTTGTTTTAATTTCCTTGCAAAGGTCGCTTCAGCTTGACTTTTGGCAATTCTAACCTCTTCCTACTTTCTCTGACCTACAAGATAAAGCTTTCTTTCATGCTGTCTTTAGGGTGGGAGGGAAGAGGTTCTTTCTCAGGTCACTATTCATCCAGATAAACCTGGAGACCTTTCTTTGAAGGGTGATGGTTTTGTGGTGTTTTACATTTTTATTTGCAATTCTTTTCTGCATTTGAGTCCTTGACCTATTTAGTTCAAGGTAATTAAATCTGTATATTGGAAAAAAATTTCTCTTAAACCATCATTTTGCCTTTTCCGTACTTGTATTTTGTACTGATATTTTGTCTTTTTTAGCATCTGGAAATATTTTCAAAGAACACATACTTAGTAATTCTTATCGTTTCTTTCTATACATTGAATATATATGTATATCTGTATTAGATTTTGTTATAAGCCAAATAAATATTTTATAAATGTGAGCACTATTAGACATATCCGCATCCACACAGTGGAGAAATAACATATGCACACACATGTTGTAAGGGGCCTTTAAGCACACATCAGTATTGCAGTGCAGCTCTCCACAAGCTCAGGCTATGTTTTGGTCCCCCACACTTAGAGTGTAATGTTTATTCTGCTTTAAGTAGTATATACAATTGGAGCCCTAAGCATAATGTCCCTCTTCAAGTTAATGACTGCACACAAGGGCTGCCACACACGCATGGAGTAGGTCAGACAAAACGCACTTTAGGTGTTGTCCCACATCCCGAGGATGTTATTTGATGTGTCAACATTACAGTTTTTCTTTTTATTAGTCCCTGGAGCTGCACTAATTTTGACAGCTGCTAAACTCGTTTCCCTGCACTTTAAATGCTTTAAGACAATCGTCATAAGGGGACGAATCCTGCTTGGCTTTGCAAAGGAGTAAAAGTTTGCACAAGGCATTTAAAACGTGATGAAAGCAAAATGATTGTTAAGACTTTATGGTTTGTTTGGGTTTTTCTTTCCATTCAAAGACAGGCAAAGTACCCAAGCAGTGATCTTTGTTCCTCTTTTTCCCTCTCCACAACATTAAGAAGGAAACTACCTAAGCACTGACCTTTAAAACTACATATTCTGACATTTTCTAAACTAAGGATAGGCTAGTAAGCCTATCTGTTTCATTAACTGTTTAATTAAACAACTTCTGAAGACAATTGCAGAATCAAATCACTAATAAAAGTATTTAAATCTCTTCTGAGGCAATCTCTTACCCTTAAAATTTAATTTATAATCAAAGTGAATATGAAAGTGAATATAAACATATTTCTAAATGGAAATATGAGTGTTTTAAGGCTCCTGCTTATCAAAAATGTGTATCATCTTGGCTTTTCCATATATCTCACGCATCCAATGTGATAGATTTAGGAAAAACCCCTAAAAGTATATAAAAATCCCAGCAGTAGACCTTTTGTTTTGAAAGGGAATAAAATGAGAAGAGCAGGAAGAATTGCTTCAAGGGATGCTGTCACTGCAAGAAAGGGAGCAGTGCATTTAGCCAAGGAGATTTGTGATATGCATTTCAAAGAAGGAACTGAAGATGTTCATCCTTCCAGAGAATCCACCATCCTTTCGGATAAAGCGGCAAGTAGGGAATGTGGTTTAAAATGTGGTTAATGAAATTAAGCATTTGAACTACTATCATAAGCCAAGCTATACACTGTTTGACATCCATTTCTTTCAGGTAAAGGATTCTTTTGAATTATTATCCAGAAGCAAGTCTAGAAGTGAGTTTCAGTGGCAAGAATCTAAAGACGTTGCATATGCTGTCAAAAATCCTACTTCCCCTCTCATTTTCACCCCAGGGAGTTATTCAAAATATTGATGTTCACATGTGAACCCAACCAACAGGCTGGTTTCACAGAAATTAACAATCCTACTTATGACCGGTTCTACATGTTTTGTTTCTCATTATCCTACTCTGTCTTGATTGGCAATAAATTAAACTAATTTCCCCAAGTCCAGTCTGTTTTGCCCATGATGATACCTAGTGAGTGATCTCTGCCTACCCTTATCTCAACCCACAAGCTTTTTGCTATATTTTCCCTCCCCTGTCCAGTTGAGAAAGGGAGCGATAAAGCAGCTTTGGTGGGTACCTGGCATCCAGCCAGGGTCAACCAACCACACATATTTATTTGCAGTAAGTGAAGCTTCATATGCTTCCTAAACTGTAAGGAATACATCAAGTTCCCTTCTTTGGCTTGTAGCAATCTGTTCTTTGAGAAGCAAAGAAAGAATCCCAAAAAGCTACTCAGAGGGGAGAAATTACTACAATAAATCTCCAAATCTCCTCTTGTACATATTCTACTGAGTGAAGACAGTAAGTGCAATTATTATTTAAAGCTTCCCGTAGAGAGGAGGAAGGAGTTACAAAAATTATGGTCAAAAGGTTATATGTGGCAATATGATTGCACACAGTCTGATGAAAAATGCCGTTGAGTTCTGATAAAAGCTGATTTTTTTTATTTAATTGAAGATACTTTTCAAAACTTACATAAATTATCATTTTGCCTACAAACTAAATTATGTTTTCAATTACATACTAATGCACTGTGATGACATCAAGATAGTGTCACTAAAGAGCAGTGTGAAGAAGTTATCTGCAGCTGACACAGATACATGCCAGCAGCAGAACGGGATTAACAGGACTGGATACCTACTACATGGGTTGCTCTGCCTAGGCTCATTTCTTACCTACCCTATAGATGACTTCTTTCAAAACCAAGTCTCAAGACAAATATTTGATTTTATTTCACCTGATGGGAACCATGGGAAAATGGACTAAAATTGCCACTGTCTATGGCCTCATGAAGAAATAATTCTTCATGCTCCCCTGCAATCTCAAGTTACACCATAGCCTTATTCGACATTCACACACAAAACTCCTCAACAACACCATAACAGTCATGTCCTGAGATACTGTCTTCTTGTGGCAGAACTGCAGGCAGAGTCAAAAAAAACTTAATGGCTATTTTAAAAAGCTTTTCTTCAACAGTTTCCTTAAAGGTATTTCCTTCCATTGTCTTTTAAAAGCTATTGTTCTTCATGGACTGGGCTGACAGCGTATTTTTTATATGTGCCCAAATTTCAGTGTTACTTTCCATTTTCAATGGCATTTAAGTTCCAAACTGTTCAAATACATAACTTTCAGAACTGGGATTTTAGCTCTTGTATGACTTTGAAACTGTTCTTACGGAGTGCTAGATGGCTACAAAGCATAAGCCAGTGCTGAAGAACATCTGTTTTCCAAGGGTCAGCAACCTAGTGCAGCATTTTAGTGGGTTCAGGTAATTTTTCCCAGCTCCATGCACATGTATTTTTCAGAACAAATACTTCATCTCTTCCTTCAATATTTGTATTGAGCTAGACTAACATCTTTGCAAATTTGGATTATTTGCCCATAGTTTCTAATTGGTTAAATATATTTCAGCTCCAATGAATGTACCGGAGGATCATGTTTGAATGTCAAGTTTTATGAAGAACATCAAGTTATTCGAAAGAAACAGTGTCACTTCAAAAAAATCACTGTCTGTTGGTTGTTTGGGCTCCCAAGTACTGCAGCTTGCTTATAATGAATCAAGGATGCTTTCTCTTTAATCAATAACAGATTTGTGAAGAATTAAATGCATCACCAAATATATATATATATCAAAAAATAGATAAGTCATTCATATAAGCAAAAATAATTAATATAATCAAAACCTCTCAAGCAGCGTGTCCTTATTTTTCTGTGACTTGAACTGAAACTATCTTAATTGTTATGAAACAAAGAGCTGCGTAAAGCACACACAATGCACACCAGTCAGGAGAATGTGAAGTCAACCAAAGCTCCTATATGATTTCATTTATGAGTTCTTATAGAGTTTTTCTCCTCTTTGCCTCTCCCCTCCTCTTTCTGCTCAGAGGAACATGTACCTGCCAGTTTACAATGACTGTTTTGTATCACTGGGAATTAACTGGTATCTGGCTATTTTCAGCTGTGAACTTAAGAGCAGATGCATATTGCTTCTTCTACTGTTTAGTCCTAAAAAATACCAGATAAATATCCAATTATAGGACTGCTCTGCATACATCATCCAGAACGCTATTCTGCATGGAGCTGTTTGTACCCAGAGGCAGTGTACACCATCACATTTTAGACTTAGAGGTTGACCCACCACATAAGGATACCTGTTTTTCTTCACCACAATTTGCCTTACTTTTTAAAAACAGATTATATATTTTCCTCCTATATCATTCATTGGCCATTTAAGGGATTTTTTTTAAAAAAACTTGGAAGTGATTGGTTTCCTCATTCTTATTCCACTCCATCTAATATCAGCCTCAGTGCTTAGAAGTTGCTGTATTTTATTATCTGCAATGTAATCTTGACAGGGATGCCTATCAAAGCATCTATAAATATCTTTGTTTTGCTGCTATTGCCAGGCACTGAATTTATTATTAGCTTTATCCCTGCTGTCCCTTTGCACTTCAATATAACGTTTTAATTTCTTATTTCATTTTTACAATCCAATGTTCATAAAAGGCTCTGTGAACTGTTGGCAATACAATATTCACAGCATCCAAGAACATCTAGCAATATTCATCTATTTCCATGTGATAAATTATCATCACCTTTCTTTTTTTAAATATCTTGAGGCTTTTTTCTAAATACAGGAGCAAAATATGTCCAATTTTATCCCTTTATTTAAGTTGTCAATCCACAGTTACAAAACACCATGTTTAAGATGATAGAGTGTGTATATAAAGTAGAGTGAAAACACAAGCAAGAAAAAGGAAAAAAAAGAGGTCATAAGTGCCCTCAAGATAGTCTCTCAGATTCCTGTACGTTAAGTTCATATAACTCTTCAACAGAAAAATATAAAATATAAAGAAATTGTAGAGATTCTGTAACACACTAAACATCTATTAATCTGCCCTTACCAATGACACTCTTCTGTCTTGCCTTATTTTTCCTTACTGCAGTTTGAATCCAACTTACTTCTGTGTTATCAACTCTGAATACAGGAGAGAACACTTTATTTTAAAGCATTTTCCTCCATATTTATAAGAACACCCTTCAACCCAGTCTTGGGATTTTTTTTTTTTAATATCTTTTAAAAAACCTGAAGTCCTCTCATTTTGCTTCATGCAATTGTGTCTTCTAAAAGCATGTTTACATCTTTCTTACTTTAAAGCAAAAGGCTCTCTGATATGATTTTTATATAACTCTTCTCTTCGTATTTCTCAGTAGGCCAATATGAAGTTTTGCATTCCACCTACTTTATTCCACCAAACTCAGGATTTTTCACATTTCAGTGTAAACCTTTTCCTTCTATCACATTTCTGAAATACTTTCATGTGTTTATAAGAAACATTCTAATCTCTCACCCTCTATGCTTTATGGCTTCCTTCTAGGTCATTGTTATCTGATGATATGCTATATATTCTTTTTATTTTGTTATTCAAGACATTAATTAATATCAAATAGTAGCAGATTTGTGATAGGTGATTGAAGAATACCATTTAATACATTCCCATTGCAGCGGTAATCTATTTCATCTCATAATGCTAGGAAATTCAAATGCTGATTTTTTTTTTCTCCCCACTGCATATTTTTTATATAATACTCACGATTCCAAGTGATTACAAGTAGTAAATCTGACACAATCTACCATGATTCTGAAAACAAATGTTAAAATTCCATATGTCTGCCATTATTCATTACTTTTTTCTTTCTTTATATCTTAAGATTTAAATTTCTATGTATCCTGTAAGAGACTATGGAAATTTGAAGAATCACTGCAGATACACAGTCTGAAACAGCAAACACACTGAAAGAATGACTATGATCCTTATGGGTCACTTGTAACTCAAGATATTCTATGATAATGATTTTGTATCTTGTAAAAGCAATTTGCCTTCATTTCTTTCCAGTGCATCAGGATAATAAAGACCAAAATTTTTAAATGAGATTATAGATTTGTCGCATTTTGTTGCACAGTTAAATGTATCTCAAAATAGCTATCCAAGAACAGAAATATTCCAAATCTCTTCACACATACAGAAATTCAAAAATTTTAAAACAGAACATGAAAGTAATGGAATCATCTAAAACACTTTTCTCCCAACATGTAAAATTGACTACCTTTATTTTACAGTTCTAACCTAATACAACTGCTAGGGTTTTTTTAGATAAAATTCTTATGGCCTCCAGTCTGTTCTTTCCACCTCAAAGAGCCTAGTCTCCTCAGCAGGAAATCAGAGATGGAATAACATACAAGTAATGCAGGTGTACTTGGATTTTTCACTTTATCATTTCCTTAATTAATATAAAGACTAACTTTCAGTTCAGTGAAAACTGGAAAAAAATTCATATTATTGAGGATATAAGAGTTATGAACTTCCTACAATGCAATGCAGTCATTCAACATATTTATTTTAGAAAAGGAGGTTTTTTTCCTCATAATCCAGGCCCCTTCTATTTGATCCTGCAGGAGAAAGTAAAGACTTTTTTTTATGGTCAAATCTGTGAATGGAGAGGACTGTACTATCCTAAATTTATCATTGGGGGTGACAATTTTGCTGCAGGAATGCATGAAACTGCATATCAGGAAGAGTTAGTTCTGGTATCACACCACAGAGTTGTGAACTGATGAATAAACTTAAGAGGAAAAAAAATACCATCAAGTAAAAAACTATTCTTAAGGAATAAAATGTATCATTAGATATGTAGGATTATATTTCAGAACAATCTAAGACAAACTACTGATTCTTATGGATGATGGGGTGAAAGCGGTCAAAAAACGTGTGCTGCTGTCATCTTCCTGTTTACTGAGGACCTTCTAACAATACTAGATCCCACGAAAAGCAAGTAGCAATATATAAAAATTAAACCTGGAGCAGCCCCATTCAAATCATCTTTTGGATCTTTGGGATCCAAAATTAAGGTAGGTGACAACAAATCTAAAACCTTTGTAAATGCCCAGAAGATAATTCCTCTAGAAGGGCACATACTTTTTTCTAAACTAAGCTCTAAAAGCAAGTGAAACACAGGCCTAAATAAAGTTAAACTGTTCCCCCTTTTCATGGAAGTCCAAAAAAGAAACCAAACACAGTCGGAAATCCCGCACACAACTTTGTTGAAAGCAGACCACTGCTAAGTAAACCTTCAGAGCCACTTTGTAAACAGCCAGAAACATCCAGTCAGTTTTCTGTAAACAGCTAAGTCACGCACCAGCAGAAGACAGCAGCCTTCTGTGGAAGGCTTTGGTTGATATTTAACAGGGTTACACTTCAAACTAGCAAATAGTCACAGCTATATCATTGCAGTTCAGTTGCACAAACCAGAAAGCTCTTCAAAAAATGAGCCACAGCCTGTTCTGCTTTGCTGATACTGTTAGGGAACTTGACAGAACAGAATAAATCAAAGAGAAAATCAATAAATCTCCTAAAATACGACAGGCCAATTTATGCAAGGTCCATTCTTAACCTTCATGAATAAACAGAAAAGTTTTAGTTCACCTTGAGTTTGCAAGATTCAACTCAATATGACAGACATATATGCAAGTATTTATTCCTTCCTTGTTTTCTTCTACTTTATGCTTACCCCCATTAAAATATTTTGAGAATGAATTAAACTGATCACATGAGTTATTTCCTGACCTTCAGAGCTTGAAATATTTAAGACTTGTATTTATTCAAAGCAATATTACATGCTTTATGCAAATAAATTCTCCTCTTACTTTTAGTGAACTTTCTTAGTTTTCTTTATAAAGTGAATGCATAACCATAATTCCCACAGAAATAAAATTTAGTTTAAGTCTTTTCATCAGCTTAAGTCTTTTCATCCCGGCTATTTTATGGCACCTTAAAATAGACTAAATTACTGTAAAACACTCAAAGTGTCAAAACAATGAAGATCTGGCAAATTGACCACAACTCAGATCTAAGCTGCTCTTACAAATTGCTTTGTGAAAGTTTTAAAACTTCCAAGCTCTTTTAGGTTGAAAGGCAATGTACAAATGAAGATTGCTAACAGAATGAGTATATTTGCATATTTCCTGTACACTGTATATTTTCTGCAGAAATAAATTCTCTAGGGCCAGTTCTCCATCTCACTGATATAAATGAAAAGTGACATTATAGGACTTCTACACTAAGGGCTTTTGAATGTTCGTTTTCAGTCTCTACAGATATCAGAGCAATAGATATTACATAGCCTGATTATCCATTGTTATTTTGCAGTAACCATGACTATTTTTGATAGTGTACATAGCCTAGGCCAATTCTGAGTCTAAAAAGGAAAGAATTTTGGTGATTATTTAAAGATTTCAAGGTGGTTCTAGTTTTTCAAAACCTGAGGACTGCTGAAGAAACTAGAAAACTTTTAAATATATTTTTAAATTACCACAACTCTGCATTACTAATGCGGGTTTCTAGGTAACTTCAATAAAGCATGGACCTAAAAGGAGGAAATTAAGACTTTCAAATACCTGTAAGTTAGAGGATAAGCCTGGCTAACGTATTTAGGGCACCTTGATATCTCTGATTAGCATGCAAAATATGTTAGGAATTTTGTTTTGGCATGGATTTTGAACGCAGCTTCCCAACCCTAAATTCAACAGATTTCTATAAAGCTGCAGATTTGTTCTCAGAGTTGTCTGCTTTTTTTGAATCTTACCATTATCTTATATAAATTGAAAAGAGGTAATGTCACCAGGCACCTTGATAAAAATCCCTGAACAGATTAGGTAATTAAAAACCATTCTCAGGTGGAAATAGTATTGTTTGCATATCTGGATTGTTACTAGTCAAGCTAACAACTGATTTGTTATAGAATCATAGAATCACAGAATATGCTGGGTTGGAAGGGACCCACAAAGATCATCGAAGTCCAACTCCTGGCCCCGCACAGGACAGTCCCAAGAGTCACACCACGTGTCTGACAGCATTGTCCAAATGCTTCTTGAACTCTCTCAGGCTTGGTCCTGTGACCACTTCCCTGAGGAGCCTGTTCCAGTGCCCAGCCACCTTCTGGGTGAAGAACCTTCTCCCAATATCTAACCTAAACCTCCCCTCACACAACTTCATGCCGTTCCCTCACTAGTCCTGTTACTGGTCACCAGGGAGAAGAGATCAGTGTCTGCTGCTTCACTTCCCTTTGTGAGGAAGCTGCAGACTGCAATAAGGTCTCCCCTCAGTCTCCTCTTCTCCAGGCTGAACAGATCAAGTGACCTCAGCCACTTCTTGCATGGCTTCCCCCCCAGACCCTCTACCATCTTCACAGACTGTCTTTAAATAGTCTCTAACAGCTTTACATCCTTATGTTGCAGTGACCAAAACCGCCCCCAGCACTCGAGGTGAGGCTGCCCCAGTGCAGAGCAGAGCGGGACAATCCCCTCCCTTGCCTGGCTGGCGATGCTGTGCCTGATGCACCCCAGGACACACTTGGCCCTTCTGACTGCCAGGGCCCTGCCGACTCAGATTCAACTGGACACCGACCAGGACCCCCAGGTCCCTTTCCATGGTGCTGCTCTCCAGCCTCTGACTCCTCAGTCTGTCCATACATCCATGGCTCCCCTGTCCCAGATGCAGAATCTGCCACTTCTTTTTCTTAAACTTCATACAGTTGGTGATTGCCAGCCCTCTAATTTGTCTTGGTTATGTTAAGGTTTTTTTAAGTTTATGTTAAGTTTCAAGTTAGAAATAATAATATCTTAAATGTTTTTATTTGCTTTAAAAGGCAGCATTAGAAGAACATAACTAATCTAAACTTCTACTTATATGAGCATTTTCGAAACATTTTGTGTCTTAGAATCACAAAAGTCATCTTTGTTTTTATCTTATATAACACTGGGGGAAGGGGCAGTGGAGTCAGAGGAGATGAAAAACAGGGTGCACCTGATTTCTCTGGTTTTGCTTCCTTGCACACTTAGCAGGTTTTCCTTCATGTATGCTAAGGAAATAATTAAAAGCACTCTTGGCAGTTTTTACTGAAGTTTGGCAATGACTGAATATCATAATCTTTCACAAAAAAATTCCATAAATTTGGAATTTTGCCTTCCTAAAACTCCTCTAAATTTTAGGTCTTCCCAAACCTTATTGTATTAGCACCTATTTTTTCCAGCAGAATATCAGTATCATGAGAGATAGCAAAGGGAGATGTGCAGAAGGCAATGAAGCCTGAAGGACCCAACAGATTTTGTCTTTGAACTGAAGTGACATCTGTTGAAGACAGCCTGTGTTCAGCCTTTGTTTTAAATACAAAATGTAAGAGAAAAACCCTATAGTGGCCTAACTCTTGTCCTGTCTTCGGATATCAAAGGAGCAAAAGTATGGATGTGTTTCACTTCTTAAGCAAACAGGAAAAAACTTTCACCTTTTATCACTCAGTGAGTGAAAAGAACATAGAGGACATTAAACTAAAGCTAAAAAGGTTTTGGCAAAAATTTGCAGGGAACCGTTACGGAACAAGGAAGGATGCAATATGAACTTTTCCAAAGTGCTTACAGAGGTTTTTTGAACATTGCTTCATTAAGCTGTTAGCAATGTACCAGTAGAAAGTACTATCTACAAGATACTGTTTTATCTTTAATGATATTTATTGTGTAATCATAAAATTATGAGATATGATGAGCTTCTGTCTACATAGGCTGATAGCATCTTTCTTGTCTCAAAATAGGTGTTCATTGTTTTAATTTCCTATGGGGAAATGGCATTTCCTTACCGTGGCATGCCGTATTTCATGATGTAACAATCCATCTTGTTCCACTTATTATAAGTTATCTAATTTTCCTCATCTGCTGAAATTAACCTGAAGATGTGATAAAAAATTGAAACTTTTATAGTTACTGGATACTACTTAGTGAGCCACAGAGCTCACATAGCCTAGAGGAGGAACCTGGCAAGCAGACATAGTGAGAGCATGAGATACATGACCTCAACTCTAATGGAACACCACAATACCTTAAGAAACCAGATTTTAGGCTGATGCAAAAAGAAAGACATTAGGTTTTTGTGGTACATTGAAAGTAAACTTTTTGCTTCAGAGATACAGATGTAAATATTTTTGTTTCAAGCAGAAGTAGCTTTGCAGGTAGGAGAGAGCATGCTGGGAAAAATGTTTGCTTTCTGTTGTTTTTTTAATAGAGAATTTTAAATATATCTTCCCCCTTCCTCCTCAGCGTAGAAGGAAAAAATAATAGGCCTTGACACATTGCTGAAACTCTTAAAAAAATAGGGGAACCAAGGACACTTAAATTCTTATGGTGGGGAGCTTCCTAGTTAGATGTTCAGGTGTGTCTAAGTGAGTTGAGGCTTTTCCCACAGATGAATCAACTCAGGAGTCTCACTAACCCTATACTACAGCATTTAACTCAGGAAGCATCACCCATACACAAGTTTCAGGTTAATTTTCATGAACTTGTGAACTTAATAGCCTTGAGAGTTCTATTACTCTTTCAAAATCAGTTGAAGTAGGTCAACTGATCCCAAATTTTTCAGAAAAAGAGAGCATACTTGACTGGAAATTTATATTTTTTTTTAGTATGGAGTTCGAAATAGCAGAAAAGATGATGCTGCATGATTACTTTCTGATTAGAATGGAAAAAATAATAAAATGGACTACATGTCTCCATTTTTGGTTCAATTTTGAATGTAGACACCTATTTTGAGTTAACTGTGTATAATTTTGCATTTCAAACATAAAAACCTCATTTTTTTCAGAAATCAAATAACGTACAAGGTGAAAGTAGCATTAGAAAGGTGAATTGAATTGTCCCTTAATAAATAAGGCTAATAGATAAAACACTGGATAAAACAAGTTTTCAGACAGAAAACTGAAAGGTAAAAGTAGGAGCAAAGAGTTTCCTAATATGGAGGTTAACATTTTTTGTGTTTAAACCAATTTATAAAACTCAAAAATAATCAGGGCTGACAGCATGAGATGTATTTTAAAAAAGTATTCTCCTAAGTCTTCACTATTTTTAGATTTAATGAAGCCAAGTTAATTTCTGCAATATTTGCCTACGCAAAGTACTTCTGACGTGATAGCAAACATCTGATGAAATCTTTCCTTTTTAATGAATGTCAACATGTAACTATGGTTTAAAACAGGACACTTGACAAGAGAAGGGCTCTATTTAAATAACCTGAACAAACTCTGATAGAGTAAAGTAATATATAACTTGTGTAGAACTAAAAATTATATATGTCTTTTGATTTGTTCCTAGGGTATGGGTTCAAACTGTCTAAAATTGTTAATCTAACTGTTGAACTGGAATGCTCTCACATCTTCCCACATGATTCCTAATTCACATCAAGGCTGGAGAGTAATTCCAGCTGTTAGTGATATGTTATTAGGACCACTGTGAATGCATATCATTTTTTAAGTCATACATATAAAAAGAAGTATGGGTAATATTTCCAAGATAATTTCATCCAGCCCCTGCAATGACTTTATTTTTTTGCTTTGAAAGTTGTACTCAATTTTCATTCTTCTTACTGACAATGAACTTAGTCACATTAGGCATGTGAATGGTACCCTACTAATATTGGCTTAAATACACACACTTGGAGTACAGAAGAATGAGAAAGTGCTATTGAAGAGTTACTAAATATCATCTGTGAACATACATAGCAGGTATGAAGTCTCAATCTCTCATCCTTCCACTTACAAATATTCTCTTTACCTTCTTTCCCTGGCTCATGCAACGATCTCCAAGAGGCGGAAATAAAACACGGTGCTGCCAAAATGCTGGAGATATTGCTTCCAGATCACACTCTAAGCTGCCCATCAGTGTGTTGAGCTACATGGGATGGGATCTGTTGAGTTTACATGGGATAAAAAACACCTTACAGTTTAAAACTCATTTTTGCAAATCTCAAATCATAACAGTCCAATCAAGGAATTATTAGTAGCCCAGGTCTGCTTATTACAGAGAGAAAGAAAAAAAAAAAGAGAATAATAAAAGAAAAATATTATTATAGAAGAAGCTTCCAAAGTACTAGTTTAAATTGTGTCCACATATTTACTAGTATCTACACCTGATTTTTGGTGTTATCACACCCTTCCTTTGACAGAAACCAAAGGCTTACATTGTAAGTTGATGACTGCTTTCTAGTCTTAAGGAGGAGTGTGATGTTGGTTTTCTTCCTTCCCTCTAAGATCTGTACAGCACTATTTTGATGTGCTTTCTGACATGCTCTACACATTGCTCGTGCCACTGGTTTACAGTTCCACAGTACAACCAAGTTCCCTATACATAGCATATTTCAACATATTGGATACTTCTCCCCTGTTCTCCTTGCAATCCCTAACACTGGTTTTGACCAGTCTCAAGGCTACATTTCTGTGGTGACCAGTGACTGACCACATGGAGTGGTTTATAGCAACGGGGCCTCTAGTATAATTTAAAAGGCTTTGCTGTCATTCCCTGTCCCCTCTACCCTACATTTTATTCCAGGGTCAAACATAGTTCATTCTATATAGAATAGCTTTATTATACTATTGCCTATTATCAGGCAGTTTACGTAACAGTAAGCGCCATACCACAAAACTGCACAAAGCCATGCAAAAGATACAACAAGTCATTCATTGTCATCTTCCAATGACAATGAATCTTCCATCTTCCATTACCATTAGGTAATTGTTATAACAACTCAACAAGCTAAAACAAACTTCCAGGAGAACCGAGACAAGGTCCAGACAGACCTGATAAACGTGAAGCTATGCTGGCACCTTAACACGAAGACCAGTGGCATTTTTCTAGTGATGGCAACACCTTATACAGGGGGCCACAAGGCTACATAACTGTAACATGGATAGTAGTGGGAATCTAAATCCGACATGTTCCCTGCACTTCTGATATGCCCATTCCAGCCCATTCACTGCTACTGATGTTGGTAAAGTGGCGCTGCTGGTGCAGGCACAGATTACAGCATCCTCCAGTAGAAGGTTTTGAGCACGATGTCCAGAATTTTCCCAAAAATATTCAACAGAAGGAAAACCCACATCTGAAACTTCGGTCCTAAGTACAATAGGAATCAAAATCTTTGGACTTTATTTCACCATACCAAAAATCAAAACATGAAAAATAAAAGGATTCGATGTTGTTCCTACCAAATAAAAGATCAGTTACAGCATCTTAAAAATACATTGCAAACATTTAAAATTTCAAAATTATTAGAAAGTCTATGAAAAGCTAACTGCAACAATTTATACCTCTACAGGAAAACAGAAGGAGTAAAGCATGTTCAGCAATTGCTGTTGGAATTACAGCACCACCTAGTGTGCTCTGGATATGCTCCTAAGGGATGCCTTTTTAATTTTATGTTTGGCTTTGGAATTGAAATCAAGTCCCTATCATTTCAGTTTTCATAATTCTTGCAATTTGTTTTATAAAATTGCAGTCCAAGTTTCATTCAATTCATTGATTTTGACTCTATCAAAGCATCACCAGAGGAAGCGTTACATAATATTACACTAATTCCCACTCCAGATGCCAAGAAACTACTTATTTCATTTCCTTATGAAAGCATCTATGAGACCTTATTTTCCTCTAATCCCCTATTTAAGGAAATGAACATAATTCTTCAGGCATGGAAGGGGGATACTGTCTGCAGAAACTAAGGTGGCCCAGCAGTAGGACTGACTACCCTTTTAAACACCCAGACTTGGGCTCTCCAGGTTTTCAGACTTCTCAAGCAGTGCAAAGACACCCTCTTCTTTCTGGTTATCCTGAGCGTTGTGAGACACTATAGAATTAACCCTGTAACCAAGCAATGAGATGTTGAGTTTTTTTCTCCCCTGCAGAACAGAATATTCCTAGTTAACCCTGGGCACAATTTGATAATGATACTCGATAATGATAAATTACTTTCATAATCTTTTTTCTCTCATTGCTGCGCATATATGGGGGAGATCAGTGAAAGGTCTGGATAGGGAAGGTAAGGTTATTTATTTACATAGTTATCAAGAAGGAAAAACACTGCTAGAATGAAAAAGGAAGAACAGACACAGTGATTGAGCAAGCCTCTGAATTTTCACATATGAGAGGTCACAGCTCACTTTTACCACCCAGTTACTTTCAAATTTCAAATGCATGTATTGGTGGGGTTTTTTTTCCTGCTTTTCTTAAGAGAGAATGATCAGGACTGGAAAACCTCAGCTTTTTCAAGCATTCCATAACATATTTGTTTATGTACTATTTAAATATATTTAAAAATTTAGAAGTTGGAAAGACCCACTGAAATCTAATACATAAATGGAAATATGAAATGGTCTAAACTAATCTATGCCATTGCTAAAACGGAGTATGCATATGCCTGCAAAAGACATTGCACTCCTCTCTCATACAGTGAGCTTATGGCTGAACATAAGTGACTGCTGCTCAAAAAAAGACTGTAAGAAGAAAGAGTCATTGTGAAGAGCTTCGCTGTTACTTCACATTGTTCAAACACAAAGGTGAAGACAAAGGTAGTCAGGTTTCTAGATTAGGGGCTTTGCCTTGAAGAAGTGCAAAACCATTTGCAAATGGTAGGAACTACCTCTGTTCAATCATCTTCTGATAAGAGCACCTTTGCAGGAAATAACATATCCCCCTGACTGATAAGCTATGAGTGGGCTATAAAGGGACCAGTCTCCTTCCCCTCTTTGGTAAATGCGTATCTATGCTGAAAAGATTCAAATATTTAATGCACAAGTGACAGCCTGATTGTGTGACCTAACACGAAAGACATTTCCCATGGGAAGCCCTGAGGTCTTGTTTTTGTTCTCTGTGTCCCTCCTGCACTTATTTTCAATGTCTCTAAGTAAATTGCTCTAAAGAATGGCTTATGAACTAATCAGAAATGCAGTCTCCTCTGTCCAATGGAATTTACTTCATCACAAAGCTGAAGATCTTCAACTTTCTCAAGAATAAACATATGTCATTTATTAAATCTTAAATAAAGACCAAAGACAGCCCAAATACATAAGGGGAAAATTGCAAACCTGACTGTAATTGCATTCATCATAATCAGCTTTACCTAAACTACTTATTTTTCATCACTGATCGTAAATTTCTGGAGCAACAGTATTCCACCTCACTGTTAGATGCTTCAATGCAAAGCTTTTTGTACATTTCCAAAATTTATGTTAGCAAGATGAAACGATTCTGAACTTCATAACCTAGCAGGAACGCAAAATGAGAATTATAATAGTACTTGTAATTCAAATTTTAAGATAGGATTCTAAGAAGTTCATGAAGAGTTGCTCTTGAGGGTTTTTATTGGACAAGAATCCCAGCAGGTCAAAATGATACAATAAAATATAAAAACAAAATCTAATTAAATTTCACTCTTAGCAACAAAATAGAACCATGTATTATTTATGCAGAGTAGTGTACACTCGCATCTGGCTTCAATTACACACAGTACATATGGGAGCTGACTGGAGATCTCTCCCAGCTCTGTAGACCGAAACATCACACACAGCTTTACCTGAGTTACCTCTGTGTCCCTTCACAGACAGTGGAGAGCACTGAAAACACTGAAGTGTTTTACCTTACCCATTTTAGAATGAATTAGTTGTGCCATAGAATGCCTATTTCTTTGTTCTGCCTATCAATGAACCCAGATGACCAATTCTGAGTACAATATTTGTATTATGGTTGTCAATACTTGGTCAGTTATATCCCAAACCAGATGTCTTTACCCATAGTACCATTTTTATAGCAGAATGAGTAATTTTTATGTCTTTAACCATAACATTTACCTTACACATTACTGATGTGACTTAGAAATACCAGCTTGACTCTGTAGTGGAAATTGTCAATAACAATATTATTTCTACAGGCTGTGCTGACAGTCTTACTGGCATGTTACTTTTGTATTACTTTTCGCTATTGTCTTTCATTTAAAATATCACAGGACAAATTAAACAGCAGTATTTTGCTCTCATTAAACGATAAATAAATTACCTATTTTTGTTTAAAAATCTATGTGTAAAAGTTAAGAGATCAATTGACTTCAAGAGTCCGTCAGTGCTGAATCTTTGAGTCTCCAAATATTTTTAAAATTAATGTGTTTGAGCATGAGGGAATATTGGAATACTCTCCCAAGGGAAGAAAAAAAAAGAGAGAAAAAAGGAAAAAATACACCCCATACACTCCAACAACAGAAAGTCAACGTATTTTGGGAAATGGAATGAAAATCATCCTTGTGTTTCAAACCTGAAAAACACAGTTTCAGAACAGCAATATAATTTCAAATATAGTGATGTTTAGGAAAAACAGCTTAGGACATAGAAATTATATTAAATATTTCAAGACATAATTTTTCTTTTATCTACATCCTATCCAAATTCGTATCCAAATTTTAATTAAATTAAGGATTTGGAGAAAAGGAATTGTCTGAAGTGAATACTAAGTAGGTGAAGGAGGCCAGTTATTCAGAAGCTGATAGGTAAAAATTCATAAATAATAAAAAAATATCTTTCGCTGAATACATGAACTAGGAGTTGTTGAGGAGTAGGAAGAATGGAGTGATAAGAAAAAAAATACAGTTATACCCATCTGGAAATAGTTATTTAAATTAACATGTCTGAAGACTATGCAATGATATGAAAGGGTAGAATGAGACCATACCCTAATCATGTACTAGCACTTTTCTTTTTTTTTGTTTCACTAATATTTGACTCATGGCAAGGCACCAAATAAAGAAAAGCAATGAAGCAATCAAAGGAAATTGAAGTAAAGACTGAAAACAGTTGTACAATCAAAATTAAATCTAGCAACAATTTTTATCATGCATAAATGAGATGCACACAGACAATACCCCCTGGAGAACATATTCATCAAAAAAGACAGAAGACAAAAACAAAGAAACAGACGTGAAGTGCTAGATAACATTTAGAGTTATTTGTGATGATAAAATATTCTCTTAAGTTAAAAGCAAATTATATCCTCCGAGGAAACAGGTCTTCCTATTTATATGTCATCATATGGCATGAAATCAATTTTTTTTTTTCCATGGACCCATGAGTACAAAGACCAAGCAAAAGATACAACAGTTCAGAAACTTGGCAATATTCAGCAGTAATGTAGTATAGTGGCATATTTTAAGAACAGCTAAGGCCCCAATTTTTCTTCAATTGTATTCATTAAAGACAAATTAACCATGAAATGTAATTTAAAAACCCTGTCTTTGAGCCTTTTTCCACCAGAAGGTGTGTCTAGTCTTTGAATCTCAACTAAACTTTTTGAGGGGAACAAATAAAGTTTGAAGAAACACCATCTTTCCCTGTATACTATTAAAAATATTTGAATTTAAAAATTAACTTCTCTTAGGCTATTCTTCAGGTCCTCATAGATATGAGAGTCGGGAAAGTAACCTTCTTGAACAGAAAGAGGATAGACTGAATTGCACTGAAATACAATTATTACATTGCAGCAGCTTTCACTGTAAATATCCAAAAACTGGTTTTTTTGTCCAGTCATTATTCGATGATTCTCCTAATAATTGCTATAATTATTATGTTATTAATACAGCTTTCTCAGTTCTGATAGGAAATTCAGTATGTGAAATTCTTAGAGTTGTTTAATAGAGAAGTTTAATAACACGTTTTCCTGACGGCACTGATTTCTGCCAGAAAGTTGCATCAAGACAAATTCACCTAGTCTGTAAATTTACCATCCTCCAATTTACCAGCACCTAACAACTTAGAAAATAGTAGTTCTTTGGAGACAACACAAACAAAATAAAAACTCCAAACACTAGCGTAAGTAAAAACTTGAAGCTCTTCCTCCTAATTTTCTCTTACAGCAGAAAACGCTGGGGAAGCTGCCTGATGTGAATGCCTACTATAAATGCACTTACTTTGCATATATGCAAAGCAGAGTGATAAAGCAAAGTCAGCAAAGTAAAACTATGAGCAAAAAGTTAAATTCTAAATGAAATCTTATCATTCAATTATTTACTCATAATGAATTGACCATTGCTAAAAGAGGCCTTAAAATTACAGTGCACTACTTGTTCGCCTAACACCTTTCCAAACTTAGCACCAGGTTTTTGCTGATGCGTTTGAACTTTCAGATTTTTCCAATTTAACACCATGACATTTTCTCTAGGTAATACTTGCTGTCTTGATTCGGCCTCTTAGTGATCTCATTCAAATTCTGAGAGCTTTAAGTTACCCATTATAGAGTACTTCAAAAGCCTGCTCCATTTCACCTTCCTTTTTGCATACCTTTCTATTGAATAATTTGATAAAGTCTTCACTCTCATGACTAGTATATTCATCCAAGCCAGATCTACAAGAATGGACCCCACAAATAAGTAAGGAGGATCTGACAGTAGCATAGGAATGAAAAGTCTGTGGGTAGTACTTAAATTCCTTACAGATGTCTTTTTCTAGTGTCTCCATATGTATGTCTCATGACTTCCTCTCTTAGAAGACAAAAAGCAAGCCTGGTTGCCTGAGAGACAGCTTAGGTACGGTATCAACTAAAATGTAACATGCTACAGGGAACTCGCAGGAAAAATGCACTTAATAATAAGAGTTCATTGCCAATAGCCCACCCAGTATAAACATATGCTGGCAACTGAAGACGCAATTGTCTTTACAATATAACCTAATTTTAACCTGAAGCTCTCCTTTTTTAAACTGTTTGGCTGCATTGCTGAAAGATGGATCATCTGTGAAGACTTGCTAAGTACCTGCTAAAACATGTTTTTACTTGACATTGTGGTCACTATTGTGTAAAAGAAGCTAAGTCTTGATTTGTAAAGTCTGAAAATATATCAGTGGGAGTTGTATTTGACCTCCTGTACGTGTGAACTGCTGTGAAAAGTTTCCCCATGGCATATGACAGTTTCATAGAAAACAAGAAAATTAGAAAATTGAAAAGAATGATTGCAATCAAGTATTACGAGAATAACACTTAAATCTAGCTTACTAAAAGTGAAAACAATCAAGAAGCAGCAAAAAACCCCCCAAAAAATATTAAAACAAAACATTAAAACAAAACAGCAATACAAACATGAATCAAAACTGAGATGATTCTTATGAAACGCTAACCTCATAAATATGAGGAGCACAGCTTTCTTCCCAAGACCTTGAGTTAATTCCCTAAGGAATGCTACTTGCCAAGTGATTTGTCTTTAGAATAAATATAACAAGAAGTTCAGTCTTTTTCTAGTGGTTGATTGGCCCACAAAAAGTTGTCAGAGAACTGACCTAAGGCATCTCTCTTTCAGCCACTTATTAATTAGGAGTCAAAAAACACCACAGGACTTTAAAAAAAATGAAAAGCTGTATCTTGAGCAAGAAGAAAATATGACACTGAGAGGGTTAAACTACTGTAAGACAATTTGACCAGCCTGCAGGAAGACTGGCAGTTGAGGGAGAGGCTACAGATTTTGCCATTTGCTCTAAAGATTCTGCCTTGCCAAGCTCATCTGGGTTGCAACTAAGCCAGGTGGCCTTAGTCCATGGCTTGTAATCAGCCAAATATAAAGGAAGGCAACAGTGCCAGCTGAAGAAGAAATAAAACAAAACAAACTTTTAAATACTAATGACAACTGACAATAATATCAGCCCACATCCACCCATAGATCTGCTGTAATAATTGAAAAGAAGATATTTTTAAAAAGCAGATAAAAAATAAAAGCCACAATGAAACAAATTATGTCTGCTCTTCTGAATATTCCAGAGGTTATAGCTTTTGAAAGGCAAATGTAACCACCTATAAACCATCTTCTGCAGTGTCTCAAAGAAGAATGAATGGAAATATGTTACAGCCTTTCCTTCTGTACCAAAACTGTCAACATCACAGTGAGAGCTGTTTCTGGCTGGTAAGACTGACGTAAGCAAAAAACCACCTTCCAACTCCAAAAATGCTGACTGGGAGGAGAAGGACCAGGAGGAGACATGTATTCTAATCTACCTGAAATATTTAGCTTAATTCAAGATGTAACATTTCAATGCAATTGGGTTTTAAACTTCTTTTTCCCCCCTTTTCTTCCTTTATTTTTAATATTAGTTGACTTCTAAACTGGAAATGGACATTTCAAAATGAAAAAGACTACTTTTTTATCCCGAGAATAAATGAAAAGAAACATTTGCATTTTGTATTTTGCTCCCCATCTTTAGAACAGTCACATAATATGCATAAAATTCTCCCTGCAAAATGTTAAAGAGCAACCCTCTTTAGACAGTTCTAAGTGCTACAGAGTCTTGTTCTTCTGTCAGATGTCACAAGGAGACAGGAAAATGACCACCACCAATAAAATCCCATTGCAACTTTAAATAGATTTAGTTCTGTTCTAAATATTTAATTCTTTTTGCCATTAAATAAAGTCTAGTTATTAAGCAATATCTGATATTTATCAGCAATTGACTGGAATTATTTAAGGATACTTGCTGTTTACTTTTTGCTTCAAGGAAATACATAGGCTTGACAGAAGGAATGGGTCCAGCTATTTTTCATCATTTTTCAAAAACCTCATAAGGGATTAAAGCAGATTAATATTTGGTAACACCCGTTTTTACAAATTAGATCTACAACATTCAACAATCAATAAAGTTTTTTGCTGTTTCCTTCTACCCTGATAAACTACCACAGGTTTCATTGCAGATGATACCCACATACTTATCTGTCAAGTAGACTCAGACATACTGTCATTTAAAAAAATTATCAGAAAAAAATATAAAAAAAGTGGAAATACATCTTGGATTCATGCTCATACTCCTGGAAATGTAGGAAGAATACTTCTGAAAGTCTTGCAAATCACTTTTCATTAATTTTAATCCCTCAAAATCAAAGGATATTTTTCACAAACTTCAATTTCTTGCTGAATACTACTATTATGCAAGCTCAGACTTGCATTCCTATGTGTATCTGATATTTCAACAGTAACAAAAAAAATGCTTTTTAAAATACTTTCTGCAACTCAGAAGGAAGTAACATGATGAAAAAAACCCCAAACTTGTATTTGAAAAAGTTTTGGTTTAAAATATTTTACAATTTATATGTAGTTTTATGATCACAAAAACCTTTTTTTTTCCACAACAACTTTTCTCAATTTTAAGCTCAGACTGTATCTCTACTTCTGATCTGTGCCTAACCACCCAGCTTCTCCCTGTCAGCCTTGTCTTTTTATCTACTGAGCCATCATTTGCTTTATCTCTTCTTCAGATGAGTTCCAGCACCAGACTCCTGAGCAAGCCAAACACAATCCCTGCATTTCACGTGGAGATATCAACAACATTGATATTCCAGGACGGAATTTGGTAGACTGTCTTTGTTGCTGTAATAAATATCAGTAATGGAAAGCATTGCTTTGCACCAAATAACCCTTTAGTTTCTTGCTTCGTGTACTTTTCCAAAATATAAATATCCGGTCGTGGGTGTGCTGTGAAAAGGTTAACAGAAGTTTACTTCTTTCTACTGCTAAATGCAGAATTTAATGAGGGACTTTCCCAAATGTTATTACCTCTGATAAACCTCTATTTAAATAGAAGGCACATTACACCTTGCAAGATCAAGATCTTAGCGGAAAATTTCCAGTCAAGCATAAAGTATTTAGCATTTCCCCATAACTATACTCATCTAGTCAATCCACTGCAAACATCCAAGTGTATAAAAGTCTCAATTTACCAACCTGGCCTTGCAATTGATAGAGGAACACCACACCCGTTTCCTTTCTTATTTATTTATTTTTGAAGCACTAAACACCCCACCCTCTAATTCCCAGAAAAAGAATTTGACAATAGACTTTCAAACTCCATGGAAGTTTTACAGATATATAGAGCCAGCAGTGTGCATTTATCATTACCTATAATTTCTCAATTTATTTATGGATAAAGTTGGTTAACACCCTAATGGGGATTGAGCTGCTCAATTCAAACGTCACAATAGCCAGAGAAAGCTGCCAAGTTCCAGTGCACCATTCCAGAGCCAAGATTATTCTAAAATTATTTTCTACTACAGTGCAAGCTAATTATACAGATATACTAACTATATTCAATTTCAATGTAAAAACGGATACAACATTTCCTGAATCTGAAGCTTTTAAATTACTTGAGAATTTGCATCAAGTCTATATACACAAAAGAATCATTTTCCCCTTATCCTTCAGATGCCTCTGTGCAGGTTCAACCTCCATAAGGGCCATTCACTTAAGAGCTGGATTCAATGATCCTTGTGGGTCCCCTTGCAATTCAGAATATTCTGTAACTTCTCTAATTAATGGCAGGTTTTGTCTATTAAATAATTTTTTTAATCATCTGTGTTGAAAAAGGTTTCTGAAACAACACACAATATTTCAGCATAATAATGCTTTACAATTATTATATTATTATCAAAGAAAGAACATTAGCTGAACAAAATAGGTGGTGCTTAATTTACTTTTCTTGCTCAGCCATGAGGATCTGCACGACAGTAGCAAGGAGAACTTCTGTCAATCAGAACTATTTTTCTTGTCTCTGATTAGATGTTTCATTAAAAAAAAGGACATAAATACTACTTTCTCGTAAGACTCAAGAAAGAAGAATAAATGCTGACTGAAAATGTGCATCGAAACAAGCTTGCATTTGGAAGTTGCTTTCACACTGTTGATATGGACATATGTGTGTACATGTGTTTAAGATATGTGAGGAAGAAAACCAGCCCTTCAGCTTTAGCCTGACAGCCCCTAAGAGACATCTATGCAAAGAGTCTTTTATCAGTACATCTGGAAGTGAGCAGGAAGTACCAGCCCACTGGACCTCCACCTATTACTTGTTTGACAGCTGTGGGTTAATGTATGAGCAAGCAGACAATGGGCAAACATGATGGGGTCATCCTCAATGCAGATAAATGAAATCTGATAAAACACAGGATTTTACAGGGCTGCTAATGAAGGCTCTCAGGAAGCAATGGAAGGAAGACACGCACTATACAGTGTTCTTTCTCTACTTTAAAATGTCTTGCAACAGGACTTGAAATTTTAGACCAAACAATTTGCAGGTGAACTCCCTTCAAGCACTGAGGACAAGAGAATATGACATCCCGTTTCCTACTGCTCTTACAAGTAAAATCCACAGCTCAGTTCCTGAGGGTAGAGGTCTACAGGGATGCAAAGGAAATGAAATGAGATCTCAGCCAATTTAGGTACTAAGCCTTAGTTTTACTTAGAATTATACCTAGTACAGTCGGCTAACCAGTGCAGTATTGTCTGGGACTGTCTCATTCAGAAACACAGCCTTAAAAAAACCCAGTCAGAATCCTCCCCAGTACCCTCCCTCACAACTACACACAAAAATACCCAATCAAATGAAAACAAGACAACAACAACAAAGAACCCATCCAAACCCAACCAACCAACCCCCAAACCCCACAAACCCCTTATTGTCTCACTGCTTCCTGTGCTGTAATGTGACCAGACTAGCTTATCTAACTTCAGTGACAAGTGACTTTGAGAAGCTGCTCAGTATTGCCCAGTGGGAAAAAGGCAACACAAAAATAATCAGGAAAAATACAAATCAATCAATAAATCATTTACAAAAACCCAGCATAAGGGGAGTTTATTTATCTGCATATATACTAATCAAAGAATACTTGGCATGGGAGTTAGAGTTCTATGTACTTCAGGAGAGGATCATAAGCCAGTCAAGTGTAATCAATCGTTTCCAACTATACAAAAGTGTTCTACAGCAACAGTATTTTGGTGTGGGTTTTTTTTCTATGATAAAAATGGTGTATAGAAGATAAACAAAATTAAAAAAAAAAACCTAAAACAACAAACAAAACAAGACTAAGAATTTTTCTATCTAACAAGTATCAGATACCAGAACAGCATAGAGTTTATGTATATTTGATATGGGATTAAAAATATTGTAGAATACATAGAACATGTGTAAAGAAATATATACAAATATGTTAAATTACATATAATAATATGTACTATACACACACTTATTATATGCATGTAATTATATAAATATAGTCAATGAATTTTGATTGTTTTAATAGAACATTTGGTTTGCTTTTACATTTGTAAAACCCAAGTAACTGGAGAAATCAAACATTATCAACTGCTTCAGTATATTGAAGGTGTTATGGTGAAAGACCCTAATGAAACAAAAGAGACCAAGTCGAATCTGAACTGAAATTAGAAATTAGTTGCTGTAGTTAACATCTCTTTATTGACTACTATATATTCTATGAAAACCTAAAGGAAAAGGAAATACTAACAGAAAAGTAGAATTTTGTCAGTTTTAACACTGTATAAATGTATATTTGGGCCTAAGTACACAATAATATGTGTTGCATGTATAAAACATTGTATATAGTGTATGTATAATACAGCAATTTCAGAAAGGGTGCACAAACATGGTAGAAAGAAAGCATGGATAAGAGTCTACTAAATAACAAGAAGCCAAACATGCTTAGAACAAAATTAAGTTAGGAAGACTATAAAACGTAACCAAATGCACCACTCTGAAGTCACAACTTCATTTCTGTTGAACAAACGAGTGAAGTCTAAATCAACACTTAGTCAACATTACATATAGGTATTTCTGTTCTATGCAATTTCCAGATTCTTGTTTCCAAAATTCATTGCCTTCCTTGTGATCTGTCATTTCATATTTGTTTTATTGATATGCTTTGCTTTTATTTCCTTTTATTACAATCGACTACTGTTCTTTGTTGATCTAGAGGAACAACAAATTACATGCCATTTTGGAACTGCAACTGATTAAATATTTGTTTCATCTGGAAAAATTTTGAAGTCTGAGTTTTATTGTAATCTGACATATTCTTGCAAATATACATATGAGTATAATAGTGTGTTTGATTTTTCTATACATTCATATTTGATTATATTCAAGTTTTAGCTTTCATCTATTAGTCTCTGGCTGATCAGGCATTAGAAGAAACTACTGGTTTTGATTAAATGATTACTTAAAAAATAAACTTGATTTATACTGAAACTTTATAGAAACTTATTGCTTTCATATTTTATGTAATAAATTCAGCCTTGATAAATACCAGCTCACAGCTGGTTGTAAAACAGAAACATCAAGTCAGAAAATATATATGTTTTATAAAAAACATGAGGGGTGGGGTTGGGTGTGAGGGTGTCTTTCTTTTAAACAAATGTGTAATATTTCTGTGCAAATGAATAGTTTTTGCTCACAAAGATTATTAAAATAAAATAAATCTAAAATTTCTATAGAAATAAACCTGGGTGAAAAGAAAGCCAAAGTTAAAAAAATTTTCATATCATTAATATATGAAAACATCTGCAAGGATATATCTGAACATTCAAACATAATTTTCCTTCTGCCAACTCAATACTTTTGCTGCTTCTTTACTAAAAGAAGTGACTGAACAAGAAAGTCTCCCTTCTATAGAAAGTCACAAGACAAGCTCACAGTAACTGGCTCTGTCAACTGAGAAGTACCAGTGGTGTTCTCAAATAAAATAAGGTTTCTCTAGTGAAAATATAAGCCACAAAATTATTCAGACCATTGCTGCAACCTTTCTGGAACAGGCTGATGAACATGGCCTGATCCCCCTTCCAGCTGTCCCCAGCATTACTTTGCTGCCTATGGCATGACAGTTACTAAAACTGAGTGCGCTTCTATAAAGGAATTCTTCAGTAATTTCCAGTTTACTCAGAACTACAGCAACAATGTTAGAGATGAGCTTGGGTAAGGGACAGCATGGAAAAAAGTAACCAAAATAAAAGAAGGAAAAAAACCAAAACAACTCCAACACGTTACATAAAGAAAAAGACTGCAAAGGAAAATGAAACACCAATCCTAATGTATTGAGATAATACATTTCTAGAAAATAACTCCCAGGCCAGGTCCTTTGACAAGTTCACTTACGTTCAGTTTCATAATATTGTTCTTAAGCACTGGTAAGCATCTCAGTATAGAGTCCAAATAAAATAAAAGCTAGATACCTAAACAGATACCTAAGCTACCAAGTAAGTATTATTTGATTGCTGTTGTAGATGACAAGTATTTGTCAGGTACATATAAAGAACTTGCATAAATATTTGGGAGTTAAAATTGTCTTCACAATTTTGCCTTAAACATTGCATCTGACCAAAGTTTTTACTGCTTTTAAAAAGAAAAATTTTTTCTGTGTTCTGAGGTTGCAGTATATTAACAATTATCTCCATGCATCTTTCCAGGGCTACTCAGACAGTTCCTAAGTTTAGCTAAGTTAATTAGCTAACTAGTTCAGCTTATTTACCTTCTTATTTTGAAAGGTCACTAGGACAAGCAAATAAGTTGTACTATTACCGTTTATTCATTCTGCTATCAACATAGAATTATATTTTTCCAGTTTGGAAAATTCAACCCCAAAATCAGTTTTGAGGCTCCTGCATTCAGCTCATCTCCATCTCCAATTTGTGAGCAATTCTCTGCTCTGGTCCATCCACAATTTATGCTGCCCTCTCCAAATGCAGGCATTAGCTGCATCTGGACAACAGGAGACAATACCAATACAAAATAGTACTATCACTCAGATATTACTAATCTCTGTATAAAACATACCTAGAACAACAAATAATTAAAGTATTCATGCATGCAGGCAGTGCTTTCTCTTGGAACAAGTCTCTGCTTTGTGGCTGAGGCACTGCCAGCTACATGGTGTCCAGGAAACAGGACACAGATTCTGAGTGTCTCCATGCTGATCTGGGGAGTGGTGAGATCTTAAACTCCATAGCTATTTCTGAGCACTTTTGCCATTCTCTGCACTGCACTTCACAAATGAGAGGAAGCTCCAGTTAATTTCACCCATCTTTCTCATCTGTGACCATAGAAACCTAGGGGGAATTCAAGACCCTCTATCCCATAAATAAGGGTTTAATGTCACAGGCAGTCACCAAGTATGCTGGAAGTCTATTTGATTTGAGGTCACAAAAAGAGTAGTATAGCTATAATGCATGTTTTGGAGCAGATAGCCAATACTTCCAGATTTCTGTATGCAGTTAGGACTAATTTGGAACAAGAGCTGGAAAAAACAGAGAAAGCCTTTTCCATTTCACCATGGTTCAAATTAATAAATTTAAGAAAACAGTCTGTGTGCATGAATTCACATACTCCTCTTCAATCTAGCTAGGCCTTTACAATACAGACAAATTATAGGGTTTTAGACTGCATAAAGAGTACCAACAACTTAGGTGGGTGTTTGCACAAGGGAAAAGTGCACACAAAATGTTGATTAGAGCTCATAATTATAGAGGAAAAATTTATGATGATTAGGATATCCTGCCTCCACCCTATCACGTAACTCTGCTTGCCTACGTAAACAAATAAAGTGTTGTATGATTTACAGTTCTCAATGCTAATTAGCCCTCTTCATGTTTCCTTTCAAACCCTAAAAACTGTTTTAAAACATTTTAAAATGTTCATTTTTGTTTGATTCTTTAGACATACAAAGTAAAACAACACTGTAAACTTTGGCAGTAGGAAAATATGTCAATGATTTAAAATGCTGTAGCAGCCAGAGAATTGCTGAATATTCAAATACTGTTTCTAGGGTACAGACCAATGTTTTATATAAATTGTGTTGCAATATCTACAAGTGACATCTCATCCAATCAAAATACAATGAAAAGCATTTGTATGGGGGTGTGTGAGAGAGATAGGGAGTTATAAAGATGAAGTTTTAAATAAATTATATTTTAATTGATGTGAATTTGGCAATACTTAACATGCTTATGACAGACTAAAAATTATTAATTGGTCTGATTTAAGATCAGATTCCCATACTCTCTGGGTTGTGAGGAGTCCACCTAGAGAAGAAAACCAATTACTTTAAGATGAAGGTTTAGGGATGAATGTTGATAAAAAAGTTTCCTTGACGTAGAGTAATTTGTGTTTCTGGCTTTATTACCAACTGCCTCAAAAGCCAGAAAATTCATGGTGATTTTAAGAAGTAAGCTGAAGAGCCAGGTTCTTTTCAACATGCTGCTATGCTTCAAAAGTTTCTCAAAATTGTTTTCTTGGTAACTAGTGACAACATGGGCTTGGAACATGTGTCCACCAAAATATCACCCCTTCTTTTTGCTGATGGCGAGTTGGTAGCAACTTCTTCATAAAACAGCATGTAGTTTCTCCCCAACATGAGTAAGATACCATCTATTCCTCCATAATAGAGGAATTCTTCAGAAAATTAATGAAATTTTTGCTGTATTAAACAGATTACTGTCTCTTACAAAAACTTGTAATTTGAAAAGGTTAAGGTCAGAATAAAATCAAACCAACTGAAACAACCTGGCTAGAGATTTTACTGTCCTCTTCACAAATATTTTGGTCATTTGCTACACAGGTTCAGTCGGTAGAGAAGATTTATCAGGCTCAACTCTCCCCACCATCAGATTTAGACTATACAGTATCATGGTTTCCCAACTACTGTTTGGATGTGAAAGGAAGGAAGGTATTTTCAGCATCTACTCAAGTGCAAGACATTGACATATTTCAGTACTAAGTGGATGAACATCAATGATACTCATGATGACTATCAGGATGTCCTGACGGAAAGAACATCTTTCAAACAGCACTTCTCATTCTGAACAGCAGCTTATTTCAAACAGAAATGATGGTAGTTCTCAGATACAGGAGATATAAATCTTTATCTTTACAAGCTCCAGTTCAATTTGAGGCTGCCAGAAACCACCCAGCTGTAATTGCAACAATGATTGCTACAATTGCTACATTATATAATTCTTGAATTCCTGAAAGAATTTTGTGTGAACCCAAACACTTTTAATCCAGTAACATACCAGCTTAATTTTTATACTTAGAGACATTTTAAGTTGCTATTCAGGGGCTGCTAAATTTAGGTCCAGTTTCTGAAGTTAAAATGTCAAATTAAAGCCTTATATTTATCACCTAATAGAAATCGTACTTTGAACATTCTAGGTTTTTCCTCATTTGAATAAACAAACTGTCCTAGGAATCCATCCAGCTTCAACAGTGCAAAATGACAGATTAATCTTTCTTTGTCTCAAAAAAATCTGCCTTTATTATATTTTGGCACAGGATAGCAGTGTCTTTCTGGGTATGATATAAGAATCAATCTTCTTACATTTTGTGTGGAGCATCATTATATAGTCTTGTGATATTTTCAAAGAGCAGTAAAGCATAATATAAATTTTTTTTTATTATCACACTAATAAGTTTTTGGTCCATTATCTAACTGAGAAAGAGCTAACTAGCTGAATATTAAAACATACCTACTACTTCATAACCTGCAAAGATGGCTGATTACAATCATCTTGTGCATAAACCAGAACTAATTACTGAATTGAGTGTTTAAGGAAACAACTACAGTAGTGTGGTTAACTAGAAATAAAGCTTAGCTCTTCCTGTGTTTTGATCTTTATGGGTATCTAAGTCATTATTTAAGCAGGACACTGCCAAAGTATTTAATAGTGCAGGTACATCCTAATCAAAGACATAGTGTGAATAAAACATTAAAAGAGATACAATTATTTAATCAGTAAAATAAAAGCTTCTGTCCAATTGAGGAACGTAGGTGTTTAAGTCTGGTGATTTGATTATCTTTACTGTCTTTCTGGCCTTATTTCAAAAAATTATTATCTCAGTTTCTGATGGAATAGATCTGAAGGGGAATAGACATCCTCCTTAGCTTAGTTTGTTTTGGCATAGCATTCAAAAAAAGATTTTCATTTATGTAACACATGATTTGATAAAACAAGTTGCAATTACTGCACAACACATGTTCTCACTCATTAAATCCAGGCAATAACTTTCCTTTTCATAGGCCTACAGATTCTTTTCCTCCCCTCTGAATTTGCTTCCCAATCATTTATTTATTAATGAAAACACAATAACTACAGAAATCAGTTTCTGAAAACCTCTAATTTAGCATATTAGGCATTTTACTTTACAAAAATCAAGAAAAGGATTTTAGCTCAGACTGTTTTTAGAGGTTAAAAATAAAGCTAGTTACAGAAAAATTGCATTTTACAGGCCTATAATATAGTTAGCTGAGAATTCAAAAAACCCCCCTACTTGANGGGGGGGGGGGTACAAACCATTTAATTTAGGTATTATCTAGGAGACCTAATAAAATAAATGTATTAAGATCAAGGGCTGAATATGACTATGACAAGTAGATAACAAAAGCAAGTGTCAGTGACATGGTTTTCTGAAACTACTACTGAAACAACTGCAAAATGAAGTTACGAAAAGTATTACTGCAAAGAACACAAGAAATACCTGCAAAGAACACAAGAAATACCTTTCTACCTGTCTGTTTATGCAAAAGGAGAATCCACGGCAAAAACTGCTTTGTTTCTGCTATTTTATACAAACAATGAATTTTGAGCACTTTTCCCCTTTGGAAAACAGATTCTTAGCTAAAAATGCAAAGACTTTTAAAGGATCTCATCCTTTAGAACAGTAATCCGATGTTTCCCAGTGTCCTGATTTCATAACAATCCTTATTGCTTAAATCCAGAGACGTCATTTCGTCTGAAGCCCTACCAGACTTACCAAGCATTGCCATCGTGGCTAGCTAGAAAATGTAATGCCATACACAGCAAAGCACTTTTCTGCTTCCAACACTACTGATACCAATAAGGTTTTGTTTGAAAAAAAATCAATCTTCTTCTAGACTCTCTGCATTAATTAATGTTTTTAAAAGATTTCACTTGTGTTGAACAGTGAACAGCAACAGCCAGTCTTGTAGGTTTTATGGAGAGGCATCATTTTAGCCTGTGTTCTCACTAGCAGCAAGAAGCATGAGAGTGAAAACACTGTAAACTAAGACTGAAAGAACTAAAATTCATGGCAATAAGCTGGAACAAAAAGCATTGCTCAGCCTACATTCAGCATACCTTAAGCATAACATTCTTCAAATACATCAAAGCAGATGCCTTTGAGGTTTTTTATAAAATTTGGGTGATCCTAGAGTGGAGAGGCAAATTGCAATATAATTTTTCAGGAGACTGTAAAGAAGACATAAGTCAATGAGATTTCGGTTTCAAAAAGGTGGTTTCTAGAAGTATGAAGCGCAAAACACTAGAGCAAGCTGTCTAGGGATGCTGGAGTTCTGTGCCCGGATGGATCTTAAATATTAATTAGGGAAGACATATATAAATGATACTGCTTTGGGGTGAGAGAATGCACTAAACAAATTGCTGACATGCTTTGAAGGCCTGATTTCTACATCTTTCTACAATTTCTGTTATAGAATAAATTCCTTTAAAAATTAAAAATAAAGACTGCTTTTGACTCAGTTGCAAGAAGCAGTAAAACAAGTTTTACTGGTCACCAAAGCAATAAATCTCCTGCTGTAGAATTTACTTGGGTTTACCCCTGGAAGTTAATTTCTCAGATTCTTTTTCTAGTTATTTTTATCATGTGTCCCTTTGCACCTTTTCTAACACAAACTCCATAGAGAAATGCAATTTCCTGAGAGGGCCCCTAAATTTGGCAAAATTTACGTATATCTTTTGTTACCTTCTAGGGAATATAGCCAAGAAAAAAAAAGAAAAGTATCAAAGTATCTTCTCTCTTTATAAACTCCTGCTGCTAATAGATGAGCTCCCATTCCCTCAGTGATAAGACAAAGTTCAAGACATTACTTTTAATATATTTCCATTTATTTTAATGTATCCTTTGAAACAATATTTTACTCACAAAAAACACATTCAAACCAAATGGTTTATTTTACTTCTATTAATTACTGACTGCAAATTTAAACAGCATTAAACCAATACAGCAACCCCTCCTATTATTTAAATTTTTCAACATGGATTCTTTTGTGGCAGAATGCTAAATTTAACAGTGTGCATCAGCAAGATACAATTGCAAGAGGAATAAAAATATTATATGAATGTGAAATTACTTCCAAATCTAATACCACAAACCAAGAAAATTCTAAGTAAATTTTACACTGAAAAGAAATATAAGTACATAAAAGAAAAAAAAATACACTGTAGGGCACTGAAAAAACTTCTGGATCATCTTCACACAACTGTTCTATACTGCACTTACATTATACTGGTTTTTTACTTCGGTTTCTATTGTCTAAAAATATTGTCTTCTTTTTGTTTTACCTTCTTCAAGTGAAAGCTCTTAAGTGTGCCTACATCTTACAGATTATATCATAAATCAAAGTCAAAAAGAAACTGAAAACAGCATTTGAATCATATATAAAACTGTATCCAATAGAAGGGGGCAATATTTATCTTTATAAACCCATATGTTGTTGAAAGAATAAGACCCTTCATATTCCAGAAATAGAACCAGACATGTATACCGGCTAAATGACTTGCCATTGGCAGAACAGTAAAGCTCAAAAAAGAACTAAGAATGGCATTAACATTGATCTAACTAAAAATATATATTATAAAAGACTACCCAAGTATTTCCACAGGTTTGTATGGGATCAGAAATTCAGATTAAAACAATCATTACATGCAATCTACAAGAGTAAGGTTCTGTACTGACACCTATTTGCATATCACTCAATATAATTTTTCATAATGAATGATTAATATGACATATATGTACTTTTGACATTAAGAAGTGTTATGACTCTTAATTTTCCTTAAAATACCATAGTTAATTAACTGTGGGTTTGGATGCACTGACTGGAGACTCATAGTTTCATTCAAGACTTATTAAAACCAGTGGTAAACGGGTCTTGGATTACCAATACATACAATAGGAGTAGTTCCAAGATTCTCTTCCAAAATTTGAAATTAAGGCTTTAATTTTCTATCACTAGCCTCAATCTTTACAACTCCACAGATGGCTTTAAAGTATCTCTTACAAGATGAAACATAGAACATCTGTTGAAAACACTTCGAGGACATGAAAGAAAACTTTTTTTTTCATGTTTTATATTTTTAATATAGAACAGGTTACCTAAAAAGAAACCATGAGAGATTTTCATAGGACCAAACTATATATTTTTCCCATGTTCAATACATGTTTTTTCCATTAAAGCAGTGTTTGGTATTGTAATTTGTCTTTAGACAGTGCTTACAGAGATAACATTAAAAGTTGCCATGTAACAAATGAGATTTCCTCTTATTGTGAAGAAGAAAACACTCCCTCTTAGTCACAGTTAATGGAGAAGAGGGGGGAGCACAGTTACAAGACTGTTTCTTTATTTAGTTATGGTTGCCAAATTGGACCACATTCACATTCATCAAGTATTTCAAGCAAGTTCCTTTCTTAAGTTGTTTCAAGTGTTTCATTTTTTGAGCACAGTTTAATTACAAGAGAAGCAGATTAATGCTGAAAATTAATTGCAACATTAAATTGAAACTCCATCTTAATGTAACATCAACTTTTTACAAAACTAAAAATAACCCGACAGTATGAAACTATATTAATTTAGAAATAAACTTTTAAGAATATGTGTAGTCTTAAAAATTCACCCAGAAAAGATACAATTTTAGTAACTTACACTATATTTAGATATTCAAAGAGAAGCCCCCACCACATTCAGTGTTACAAACATCAGCATCAGAATGGTTCACTGGTTGAGGGCAATTGACAAGATAATATTAATTCAACTTACAAAACACAGCTTCAAACTCTCTGTTCTTTTCATCACATTAGTCAAATTTTTCATGAGGATAAAAGAAAATAACCTAAAGCTCATAGGACAGTAGCAAGACTACACTTAGCTATAACCATCCACTTAAAAATTTGATAGAATTATACTATAAAGATCTCAGGAAGAATAAACATTAGTGTTGTCTTTATGTAGCTGCTGAAACTCACACTATCAAGTTCACTTCTAATTGAATAATAAATATTGCTATTTCCGTTCTAAGTATTTTCATTGCCAAATACAAATGCCAGGGATTGTTAAGAAAAAATACAGTGCCCACTACAAACCTCCTCATCTGTCACCTCCTATTATTTCGTCATTTATCTCAGCATTAAACTACCTGCAGCTGCTTTCAGAGGTAAGCAGTCTGTACCCACCTCCTGTTAAGAAGGCTCACACACACTCAATACTATTTTCTCTCAGCTTGCCTGGAATTTTCTACCCTTAAATTGAAATTTGCAAATTCATGTGAATAAAGAATTTTTTGCCAAAATATTGAAAGAAAAAAGTGGTAATTTTTATCAGTTGGAGTCATAAAGGCAGCAGCTTTTCTAAGGTCATATAACTCACATGGCTGTGATGTTTTACAACTTCAGCATATACATTTCTAAAACAGTCTACCAACATTTTCAGAAGGGAAACCAACTGTCATTAAAACAACAGTCTTTACATTCCTGGAGCCAAATAATTTTCTGGCTTCCATTTGTAAATTGTCTATGCTGTCTATTTTGGCCAGTTAGAGGCTGAAAGGCAGTACCATACATAAATGTACTGCCATAGTTGCAAAAAATCACTTGTCTAATAGCAGAGGGGGGAAAAATAAAGAAAAAAAGGGAACATATACCGCTTCTATGTGACTCAGATAAGCCAATGCTTTCAAAGCTTCATTGTCCTCAGCCCCTGCCCAGGCTTCACTTTGAAGGGTCATCTTTGACTTCCGAAGTACCATTACGGGAAAACCAAGCCTCGAGTAAAGGCAAGGGGGCTATAAATCTTTGGTCATTCAAGATCAAAAGCTGACAAAGAAAACCTGATGAAAACAGCTTCGTTAGCTACCTCCTTCATACCGATCTGAGAAATACTTTCCTCCTCAAGTATCTGCGTAGAATATCATCATATTAAGAATATTAACGTTGTTGGAGAAAATTTTTTAATGAAATCAGCATATTATATATCTAGCTATTTCATATGATCCACACAAAATTTAAATTACACTGCACACAGCAGTGTGTATATTTTTATGCCTGAGTTTCAGTCGTTTATTATTTCTAGCAACCAGAAAGAACCCCTTCAAACCCCTTTCATCAATTGGACAGCCTGCTGTTTTCTTTGGAATCAGATTCAAAAGACATCACTTGGCACATAACCCATGACAAGCTCTGGCTAATCCGTCAACATGGCAACACAAATGAAAATGAAACCCTACTGTCCTGGCCATTGCACTATGACACCTGCAGGTTAGAACCTAAGGATGGTCTATTACACTATCTGTGTATCCATTTAAATATAATGAATGAGAGGCTGCTTCTGACTTAAGAAAATATGAGAGGCGGGTGAAAAATCAAAGCATATCTCTAAACCTTGGGAAGTATTTTCCTTTAAATACAATCACAATGTTGTATGGGTATACTATAACAGGATTTTATACAGTTAAGTTTTTTTTTTACTTAGGACAAAACCCTATTCTATTTGGTCTATCTAGTCGAAAAAAATACAAAAGAGGATGTGTGGTGTTAAATCACATACAAGTGCCAGGGAACCTTGTTCTGAAACTTGTGGGAGTGATTTCCATTACTTATGTTTCATGGTATAGAATTTTGTACACTTCTAACCTTTGGTACGGGAAGATCTAGGGAAAAAAAAATTGCGATTGGGAAAATCCAGAATTTTTTCTTATCCAGTGAGCTGAAACCAAAAGAGAATTTTTTTCAAGATTGCATAAATTTTTCAAGTGAGCTTCATGTTCCAATCGCTAAACTTTAAAAATTCCTCTGTGTTCCAAAATGTGTGCCTTAAACTGGAAAAAAAAATAGACAAGATGAAGACCCTTTCTTAATATATAAAAATCTACTTTATTTTACCATAATCTTGATGTTAATATATTAATATCCATTTATATGCCAGCATAGAAGAAATTCAGACATTTTTGTCCATGTACAAATAACTGAGGCCTATGCAGAAAGAATGAGTAACCTTTTTTAACAAATAGCTAATCCATTAAAATGGATTTTTAACAAAATCCCAATTATGTGGGATCTCCTGACATATCTAGCACACTAGAGGTTTCACACACACAATGAATAGATAGACGTCCACTTATGTAACATATGAAAGAAAGCTCTTGTTCTACTAGTATCTCAGAGCTGCAAGTTTGGTAAATTTAAAGACTATTGTAAGATTTTCCTAATTCCTTGAGCTAAACCATAGCAAAGCACATGTGTCCTACTTTTAGTTATAAAAATCTACCACATTCACATTTTCTGAGTATTCCTCTACTGTATCCACAAATTATTTGGATTCCCCCCTATCCTTTCTTTAAATTTGTTAAATGTATTTTCTTTGCAGTAAATTCTGAGAAAACTCTCTCTTTCTAGTGCTGCTGGTTAAACAGGTTATTTCACTGGCAAGGTATCTGGCTAAGTTACCAGACCTGACATTTTCTCACCCATTCACTTCTGTCCTGCTTTTCGGCTTTACCACCATAACTATACTTGTGCAATTGGTTTCTGACACGTAACCACTAAATGATCTGGATAAAAGGACTTACCAAAAAGCAGGCCATAGAACAGGGCCAAGAGTAAGCAAAGATGGGGAGAAAAAAATGAGATTGCATGCAAACTGCACAAATTAATCTCAGAATTATGAAACTGATCCAATATCAGACAATATCTATTAAACACCAAAGCTGCAAACTTTGTTTCCAAAATCACAATAACCAAAGCAATGCACATGAAAAGTTTCTTCTGATGGAGGGTATAAGCATTTCCACTCAAATATTTTTCTTTCACATTTTTTTGTATTGAATAAGAAAAATCTTAAATGTAATTGAAGACAAACATTGATAATATTTTGCTTAAAGGAGTGACCAAAATAATGGCAGAAATAAAAAGTAACAAATCACAGTCTCAGACAATGGTTGACATGGCTCAGATTATCACAAAAGTTATCAACATTAGAAAGAGACAGAACAGAGGCAAGAGAACAAAAGCAGCATATTGGTATGATCATTAAACCAGTGAAATTCAAGTGCTTTGTATGTTTGTGCTTAATATATTCTAAGTTTTGCCATACTACAGAACCCTCTTTCTGTTATACAAGGTTTTGAGTTATGGCTGTAGATCATACATAATAGAGAAGAAAACAAAACCATCTCATTTTAATAATTATCTTGTACTTCTTTTAACTTTAGGAGAACACTAGACATTTTAAAATAAAAAGGAAAACTAACTGGAAAATTCCTTCTCCCGGTCACTGGAAAGGAAAGGTATTCTTTTAAGCTAATTTTTTATGTACTTCAGATGTCCGATCCCAGCAGAACAGTGTGCCTGCAGACAAGTTTGCACAACGCATAACCCAAAGCGTAGCAGTTACATGCACCACCTGTGAAGCTTTGTCTTATGCACATTTGTCACAGGTGAAATTATTCCATCGATTAAATCAATTTTATTTGCAAACAAAAGTTTGATAGAGAATTAAGCACACCACCTCTGCTTCTTTTTTTTGTGACATTACAATTACAGTAGATTTTTTTTGTCCTTAGTTTTTACAGGAAATGCAAGTTTACTTTTTCTAAGAACCCCTCCTGTAAGTCACTTACAGAAATATAGCCCAAGCCTCACTAATTAGTTTCATGTTTCTGGAATGCTAGCTTTTATCTCTTTGGTTTCAATGCCTCTTGTTCTCACAGATCCATATACCATTTAATTTGTCCAGCAGTTTTTAATGAATGTATTTTATAACCTTATATACCCATTCAGGAGTTGATAGAACTCTTCCAGTAGTAGTAGCAGCAGTTACATTTGCAACAACTACCAGCATTAGCAGCGACACTCTTAACTTGCCACACTTCAATGCATTTAATGATATACATACAGAAGGTTCAGAAGGCTCTGCTCTAACCTGAGTTCTTGGGAGGTCTTCCCAAAATTACCGCTTTTGCTTACCTCTACAGTGGCCCATTTTTCTTCTTAAATTACATTTTCCTCTGAACCCTGCAGCAGAGAGATTAGGAACCCAGAATAAATTTGGACTAGTATTTCAAACACCTCTCATGTAAGATTACATTGCTCCAAAGTTTGAAAGTGTTTGAACTGACTTCATATAATGTGAAAGCACAGGCACTACGACTGTTTTGGTGCCCATGTTTGTTTTACACTAAATCCAAACTCACTGGCAGAATTAATCTTGGCTTATGTATGTACATTCATTAAATAAGAAATAAAGTATACCCTATGTATATTTCAGTTGGCAAATAATTTTCACCTAAATATAGTGAAGTTTCTGGGGACACCCCATTTGTTCAAAAGCTTTCAATGTTTTTGCAGCTGACACTGCTTTTGTCTACCCACACAAAGAAATTTCCCATATCAAGGGATTTCAGATTTGGCACAAGAAAAGAGGGCTTACATTAATTTCTATACTTGGGCTCTTTCTCCCCCTGTATAAGGATCATAAATCTATAAATTGTAAGCTACAATGTAACATCAAAACTCTAGCAACCTTAAAAAAACAGAATGCAGAAGCTTTTAATTGACGTACACTGCGGTGGGTTGACCCCAGCCAGCAGCTGAACTCCCATCCAGTTGTTTGATTACTCACTCCAGTGGGATGGGGGAGACAGTTGGAAGAACAAGAGCGAGAAAAACTCATGGGTGAAGACAAAGACAGTTTAAAAAGTAAAGAAAATCAAAACCTAATAAAGAACCCCCAAGTTATGCAAGGCAATCGCTCACCACCTCCCACGGGCAGACCAATGCCCAGCCAGTCCTACAGAAAAAGTTACCTTGGGAGAGCTGTCTGCTGCCAATTTTATAGCTGAGCATGACGTTATATGGCATGGAATAGCTCTTTGGTCAGTTCAAGTCAGCTGTGCCAGTGCTGCCCCCTCCCAACCTCTTGCCCACCCTTAACCTACTCCCTGTGGGGACAGAGTGAGAAGCAGAGAAGGCCTTGTTGCTTTGCACCTGAATAAGTGATTAAAAATATCAATGATATCAGCACTGTTTTGGTCACAAATCTAAAACATAGCACTACATGGGCTTCATGAAGAAAATTAATTCCATCCCATGAGACCCCAGACACGTACTTAGAAGAAACAAAAGGTGAGTTTAACCACAAAAAGATGTAAAAATTTATGAGCTTAGAAAACAGGCTTGACGGTATGTTTGTCTTAAAATTCATAGAATCAATCATAGAATATTGGGCTGGAGGAGGACCTCCAACATTGTTTGAAATTAAGTTACAAGTTCTTTCAAAAACTATTTCACTCTTGATATACCTACAAGAATAAGGTCCTGTATACAGTCATTTAAGAAAAACAGCTCTTCTAAAGTTAACACATTTAAGTAGTCTCATCTCAGGTCTTTTCTAAAGGCTAGCCTGGGAGGTATCTTTTGGGTCTTGTTAATAGGAAAATTAGTTAAAATGGCAGTTAGGAGCCATGATGCAAATGAATCAAGTCCTAGCACAAAGCTACTCCAGCCGAATGTTTAATCTAAATCAGCCAGAGGATTAGTTTACTTTGTTTCAAACGACATTTGTATACTTCATCAAAGGAAGTGCTTATAATGTGCAATCATTTTTATTTTAACATTTAAAGCCTATAAAAAGTAAATGACTGGCAGCAGGAAAAGAGGACACAATACAAACCTCCTGTCCCACCAGTGACCTCTATCATGAGTTACAACTACTACCTTCTGCAGATGTCAGAGAGAGTTTATTCTTCATGTTCTTTCATCCCAAAGCAGTGGCCAAATACATATGCAGAATGAAAGGGGAAAAACCTGAGTGGCTGTACCACAGACATTGAAGTCCAAAAGCCCCTGAACCAGATGAAATCAGCCATAATCCCATTCTGTTAAGATCTAACCCATTCTTGAAATTATAACAGGTTTGGGGGAAGAACATTGGCTTTGTCAAAGCAAGAAAAGCACAGCTGTATCACAGTCAATAAAATTTAAAATTATGTTTTCTTGAAAAGAAAAAGAAAGCAATTTGTCAATATAACTCACATTTTTCAGAAAAAAAAAGTATCTTGAAAGTAAACTGGTTTTGGCTACTAGTGTCCTTAACTTTATAAGCAACCATTTCTGATCGACAGTGTGTCAGGTTTCTTCCTGTTTCCTAAATATAACAGAGAACATGTGTGAGCACAGCTGGCTCCTGACAGAAAAACTGAGCAGGTTCTACATCAAACTGAGAAGGCAGACAGCATCAGGAAGGACACCGTAATCTAGTCAAGCTAACAAAAACGACTAATGTACACACAGCCACTGAACATAACACTGCTTTCATCACAACCAGAAACCATAACCATGGTTATGCAGAAACTTCAAATCCATGACAGCTACAAGACCACTACAATATGTTTTCTTCTTTCTAAGAGTTGAAAATCTCTGGAAAGTAAATAACTTTGTATCAGCCTTGAAATTTCTAAGCAATGAATACAGAACAGTATAATCTCTAGATGCTGATGCTCTTCCTTTATGTGGACCTGCCTTTTTTCTCCGTGAGAAGGTTTTGAATTAGACAAATTTGATACAACTAAACATATCTAATAAAGCTGGAGATTTGCTTACCAGCAAGGATGACTACTGAAATACACACTGGAACAAATCTACAATATTTCCCATCAGGCTTCTAAAATTACAGAGACATAACATTTAAAATACCAAGCCACAGGTGCAAACAGGCCTCCTTTCTCAGGTCAGCAGAAAGGCTTTAACTGTCCTTAAGCTTTTCTGTCCTTAAGTTGTTGCAGCTAACTCCAGGGCCTCTCACATAACTCAGAGATACCAAAAATATTAAGTTATATACCCCTTTCTGCTAAACAGCTCCAGTTTGCCTCCTAGCACAGGGTGCAACCCACAGGAAATGCAAGTGAGGCTCAGATGAGGTCAGTAGCAAGACCCCAGTGATCTGAAATAAAACCAGAATTCCATGATTCTATCCTTTTTTGTTCCAGAAGTCAGACCAGAAAATGTCATTCACTGCTTTCCTGTAGGTCTTCCCCCACAACTATCAAGAAGCAAATAAAGAAGAGGATTTTACCTTATTCAATCATTTCCTACAAATTTTTAAAGTAGCCATTTAGAGGATTGGGCTGTACCATTCCTGTTTAGCACTAGAGGCATCAGTATGCTTAAAGCATACAAATAGACACTTTATTTTATTTGAGCAGGAATAGATATGACAAAATTACATCCAAATAGAAATAATAATATTAGCAACAGAGATGGGTATACTAGATAACCAAAGCATTTCATTTTCAAAGTGGATTTGGAAAGAAAAATCTAAATCTCAACAGTTCTTATGGCATGCTTTTATGGAGCATTTTAAATAAACAAATCAAGTAATTACTGTGGCAGCGGAACGTGCATTTCATTCATCTTGAGCCAGAGGTGGCTAAACCTCTTCTCTCTCTCTATTCCCTTCTTACTACAAAGGAGGAAGGAAACATCTCAGCCCCACTGGCTTTCTTCTGTGATTCTGTCTCAGCTAGATTTACTTAATTATCACTTCTCATCAAAAACAGCTCAATCATATCTATGGAAGGACTGATTGTTTTTAATTTCTCTGTATAGATTATCAGTTATGTAACTTCATATGATCATCTTAGTCCTATCCAGTTTGTACCGTATTTTTTGCCTTTTTACAGAAAAAAACCACACAACTGTTAGAAAAATAAAGGGGAGAAAGCATACATACATTATCTGAACAAATATCTGCATGAAAGGATTTTAGAATAGTATTATTGTAACGTAACTAACTGATGTAGCAGGCTTTTATTTCATCCTTGTTACAACCTAGTAGTGTAGGTCCTTGCCTTAATCGTCTTCCAGAATTGCTTGCAAGCTACCTTACCTTCCCACCTTCGGAAGACACACTTGCACCTAATGCCATCCCAGTCAAACTCTTAATTATACAAATGGTAACTTTCTTGTTGTTACCAGGATCAATATGGAGCAGGAGTCACACAAATCTTAGTAGAGCTCTGTGAAATAGATCAGGTATGTGAGTGATTCCTCAATAGGCACACACTTACAGAAAGAGGTTATTGTCAGAGAGGAATAACATCTATGAAGCACACAATAGCTGATAATTTTCACATAATAATAGTTCTTCTACTGCCAGCATGTCTTGGCTGGCATCTATGGGAAAATGAAAATGTTCTTTAACACCAGGATATTCCAGTGCAAGATGATAATACAAAACACAGTTGCTCTAAACACATGTAGTACCAGAAAGTGAAAAGTCTTTCAAGGGCTTGCTATGAAAAAACACTGTGGGATTATTTTTAGAATGGGGAAATAAACTATTCTGGTTTTCTAGAGAAATTATGTTGCAATTTTTTTAAGTTTTTCACTTTTTTACTGTGGCATTGTTACTGACAAGTAACCCTACAACACTGTTCCCATTCTCATGAATAAAATAAAAAAATAAATGAAGAATTTTAAAGGTTTTTTTATGAGAAAAAGAGGGAAAAAACCAGATATCTTTACTCAGCAAAAGCCAAGAAGCAATCCATGCTAGCTGACATCCAGCTGCTCTAATTTTGAATTATGTGTCACTCCCAGCACTGATTTATTAGGACTAGATTTATTGCAAGCAACTATTCGAGACTGTATTTTCCACTTCAAATACAGCCCCAAACATTTACAAGAACACACAGTCTACACAAATGTTTATTCATCCACTTTTTTCAACATGCCATAATAAAAGTGCTCTATTGTTATTTCCAGAGTCATAACATTTTCTACTAAACTTGCAAAACCAGACAGCTTCAAACTGTAGCCAAAAAACCCAGGACTCCTTGTCAATTTACCCGACTTTTCTATTCAAGTTCTTGAGAACAAAAGGGTCAGGCCAAAGGATCATCAAGCAGCCCCTTTTTCAGAGTGGACAAAATGACCAGGAAAAGTAAATAAGTAAAGCAAGTATATGGTGATATTTTCCTTGTATACACTCTCCACCTAACTTGAAAATTAGTGACTTCCTGAGCCAGAGGAAGACATCCTTGACTTTGATTTTTTGTGAATGAACTTAGTCAGCCTACCCTTCAGACTACACAAATTTTTATTGTTAAAAAAGTTTACAGATAGCTCAGAGGGTGAGGCATAACAAATCACTATGTTCTACTGGTAATGTTTTAGTGTGTTTTTTTCTAATCTTGATAGTGATACAAGTATTAATATTTTTATATTTCACATTACTTAGTACGAGGTATATGACTTGTTATTACAAAAATGCTATTTAATAAAAACCAGTCACAGTAAAGCAGTTGCAATATATAATCATCTTTTTTAAACAAAAATTACTGTAATTAAGATGTTGGTTTTATTGCAGTACCTCCAACTTTGTTCATCAAGATGCCTTTGACAAGAGTTCTTCCGTGTCCTACTTTACCCTCCTACAAAACTTTTGGATAAAAACCTATCTACTTTCAAATAAAGTAATAATCCAAATAATCCAACAGTAAAACACATGTTTGCATGCACACACACTAGAATTTTGACACAGGGCACAACACAATGCAAACATTTTTCTTTTTCTGCATTGCCCATTTTCTAAAATTAGTGACTGGCCTATTGTCCTTATATATACTTGCTACTTAGTGCATGGAAAATGTTACTAATAAGTGCAAAGCATATTATTTTAAAGTGTGCCATCGTGCACAAATGAAAGAGGTGAAACAGAGCTCACAACTGTGAGCTGAAACCTGCACGTTTATATCTAGGGCTTTTATCAGTCACACAGCAAAGCACTTCTGTCAATGACAAAACGGATCCCTCTTCAACGCCTTCCCCTTTCTAGCCCCTCTCTCTCCCCAGCAGAGGGGAGCTGTGAGAAGACACCATTCCACCACTTCCAGCAACGGAATAGCTTTTAAAGACAGAATTATTGACGTCACTGAACCAGGCCTCACAGCTAGTCTCTGGAAGAAAGAAAACAACATTCTTACTCTGTAAACTGGACAACATTTATTTCTAAGAACAAAGCACACCCATTGTGAGTAAGAGAAAGAAAGGGGTTGCTTTCACAGTCAAAGCTCTTGAAAGGAAAACACAGCTGCACCTGCAAGCTTTCTTTACTGCAGCACAGGCATTGCCCTACACTTTCTTAAGGACTGCTTAGAAGCCAAAGGTGCAAAACAAGCTGAATCCTTGTGCCCTTGTGCATGGGGGAGAACAATGCTGTCATTACTCTTGGTATGTCCTTTCTTTTTTGGGGGGGGGGGGGGAACAAAACTGATGTAAAGGATCCTGGGTGCTGTTGCTGTCCCAACTTCTCTTGGTTCCAGTTAGGTGAAAAAAACCACTGGCAACAGAAATGGATCCTGACTAAACTGAGTTGTTTAGAAGTTATTACAACAAATACTCTCTCTGCATTATGAAGAATCCTCTCTCTGCAAGAGAGTAAGAGGCTGAGTACAATAGTACAATACAGGCATTCCCTCTGTGCTTATGCTATAGCCATACACCGTCCAGCATGTAGCCAAACGATGTACTTTGCCTAAAAGTTTCTTGGCCAAACATCTGAAGTTGATTTGGATTACTGTGGTCTCTGCAGCCACAAAGGTATAATGAGGTAAAAGGTTCAAAACTCTGCCTAGAGAAGGGAATGACTTCAAAAAGTCAAGCTAGACAAAAGAAAAAAAAAATTCACACCAGATGGTGTAAGCATCCATGTAAAAGCGTCTGGGGTTCCATGTTCAAGAAGCAGGTACATTCAGAAAATACTGCTATGTTCATAAACTATTTCTGCACAATCTAAACTGTAACGAAATTCCATTCTTTCCTGTCATTATCCTTAAGGAAAGAAATAACACAGCTAACACCTGCCCTCCTGAAATGCAGCAGGACCATGCAAGTCTGAGGTCTCCTACACCAGCAAAGATTAACCAAGTCAAATGCACGTCCTGTGTTCTAGGTTAACATATACAAACACAGCTGACAGGATGCATTTGAAGTCTGGATAGCATGAAGTTTACACCTGCACTTGAGCCTGGTTAAAACTTTTTGCTGCAGCTGCTTTGTAGAATGGAGCATTTCAAAGGCAGCCAGAATTTTAAGAAAAGCTTAGGCTCACTTGTCCTCCCCATGGGTGGTCCTCTTCCTCTTCAGGCTGGCACACAGAGCTAACATTCAGTAGGTTGTGTGATTTCATTCTCCCACCTCACCCCCTCCCTGAACATTTTTCTCTTTTTCCACCTCCTCCTCCTTTTCCCTCCATTCTCTCCTGTCCCAAAATCAGCTGTATCCGGCTATAAACATGAATTCTTACAAACAGTGTACGTTTCTCAGTGTATGTTGTAAGCTCTCTGTGTTCATACTGGTTGCTATTCCAAATGCTAGCCAAATAGCTTAATTTAAGAATTACAACATCTGCATTTGTATACTGAAGGACTTTATAAAAAGATAAAGCGAGAGGCCAAATTCTGAGCTCACTGATGCCACTGAATAATTTCACTGATGCTAAAAAGGGTTAGTACAAATTCTCCTCCAGTGTCACAGAGATCAAGATTTCACCATTTGCCTTAGTTATGTGGTGATATTTTCTTCAAATAGATGATGAGAAAAGGAAAATAATTCATGATGGCATTCCAAATATTTGATCCCTGTGAATGTACAAGAATGAATTCTGTCTTCAGTGTGCCTTAATTTCTACGAAAAACTGCATTTTATTATTGCTCCATTCTCAAATCTACATCTTTAATAGATAGGAAATTGCATGAATATCTCCCTACACTGGCCTTTTCAATTTACAAGAATAGTATTTACAATTCAAAAGAATAGCAGGAAATGTCTAATAGACTTAGCACTTGGTCTCTAGGAAACGAGAAATACCATGCTAATCACTGAAGGCTGCACCTTAACTATATTAAAGTGTTTAAGCAAGCATGAGAAAGTGTACTTTTCTGTGGGCAGTAGTACTTTGAACAGAAAAACTACTGATATTAAAAGAAAAATATATCTGAAATATTTAATCTTAGTTGTAAGCATATGGGAAAATCATTCTTCTGTTGCAGACAAAAAAAGGATCAGTAAGTTCACTTGTACAAAAATTTTTAGAACTGGCCTAGACATCTTGAAGATGTTTATCAAATGTGTAGTTTATATATCAAATATGTAGTTTACAGATAAAACATATAATATTTTTAAAAAGTTAAAACTTCAGTACTGCAAAGGTTGTAGGTTGTTACAACTTACGAGTTGTAAGCATTGAGACAAATTGCACTCCACTATTGCTTCTTCATTTGTTTTTTAAAAAGCAGTAACCTTGATTTGCAGGATGAAGATTCTGAAAATTATTTTACAAATCCTAAACTAAACTATCTAAGGTTTTTTTTAAAAAAAACTTAATAACAAAAACATAAGTTTACAAATAATATAGCAAAGAATGTTAAACTTTAGCCCCACAAATCCAAGCAAAAATGAAAGGCCTGATCAGATGCTGTCATTTTCATGCACTTTTCCCAATACTAGAACTTATTTGACAACTTAGCCGTGGAAATTTACCTCTGCAGTCTAATTTTTTTCTGCTTGCTCTGGTGGCACATACATGACAACATTAGCCTTTCCCAGATGTAATACATTAGTATAAACAGAAAATATAATCCTCAGTCTGAATGAGAAATGAAAACATTCTTCATTTACTTGCTTTGGCAAAAAGGAAATAAAATAGTTTTTCATATAAGACACAAAAACTCACTGAAGAACAGGTGCATAGAGAAGACCCAGCTAACAACACAGGCATATCATCTTTACAGGGCCAGGCTACCTAATCAGCAATTTTCCAGGTAAGATTATGGACAAAACTGGAATATAATGCAAAATTAGACTGATAATATGTTATAGAAGTAAAACATTTAACACCAAAGATAACAACAGCTACAATTATCATCTCTTCTGAAAATTTTCCAGAAAATAATTCCAAAGTATGGACAATACATTCAATAATCACGTCACAGACACTGATAACACAGGTATCATCAGTATATTTGATGATTCTACAAAACAAAACTACATCCTTCATCCTGCACAGATTCATGGCTGCATGAAGTATGTGGCAGAGAGGACTTTATAGCACTTTCACAAGAATCTGATGATGTCGATATGTTTACACACTTTCTAAGTCTCTACAAGTGAAACACAGATCACATTGTTTCATTCACTGGTCTCTGTGTGACACTATCAGAAGTTTCAAGACTATTCACTGACTTCCTTTAAAGTGCACTAGGTATGCAGGGCGGGCAAGGATGATGCAGTTAGCAGTTTCAAGCAACAGCCTCTGCATAAGGATGGCAGTTCTACCCCTTAGTAACCATCTCACCTTGTTCAGATTCCAAGTCACTGTTGAGACCCCTGTAAGGATTTCTAACAACTTAACCTATTTCTTTGACACGCGCACAAAAGATTTTTAAGAACTTTTGTTGGCTAAATTTTTGTTTGGCTTTGGCATTGCCATATCAACCTCCTTCCTTTATGATGAGCCTCTATGACTCACCCGTATTTCTAATCACAAAAACTTCTGGGAGCAGCAAAGAGGGAATTGACTTTCAATAGAGCATAGGACTGATGCAGGCTACAAAACAGCCGAATGAGTGGAAGAACAACTGTCTTGCACACAGATCACATCACAAGTCATCCCCCATCTCTTTGGGGTGACAAAGTGGCAGGTGTCATAAGGAAAGAGATTGAGACAGACTGTGGGATAGATGTGGTCACTTATCAATCATCAGGATTGTTTAGATTGAAAAGGACCTCTTGAGATAATTTAGCCCAGCCTGCAATAAAATGTAAATTTTAGCAGTTTTAGTGATGCAGGTATTACTTACACACGGTTTGCCATTTATAAAAGATTTAAAAACCAAAATATATCAAGAGCAACACATTTAGTTTCCACCATTCTCATAACAACATGGACCACTTTTAAAGCCAAGTCAGTGTTTTTCAGGTCTTAATAGGTGTATTTAAAAACGTCTCTTCACAGGTACAATACATAAATAAATAGTCCTAATTCCTAACTACAGGTACAGACTCTTGAAGTGCTTATTCTATTGGTGAATGAGATTCAAGCTAGCACTCAGAAGATTAGTCCTAATTAATACATATTAACACAGCTATGCAAACATACTTACATATTAGAATAATTATAAAAACCAATGACTTCTTAAATAAACCAGTAAGTCCTGAGCTGGTTATCTGCTTTATTCCTAGCTGACTGGAAAAAAAAAATGAAACAGAGTCAGGCACTAAACCTTACCTTCAAAAAATAATACATTATAGGATTACTTGATGTTGTAAAATTCTGCTGGCTATGAAGTATCCCCTGTCTTCTGGAAAGAAATTAACTCACACTAGACCATAAATGTAATAGCCTTCTAAATCATGGCATTTATCATTTTGACTCTTGCTAGAAAATCATGTTTAACCCGTGGTCTTGTGATTATGTCATTACAAAGAGAGAGGTCGGAGCAGTAACTTTTAACAAAAAACTGATGTTTCTGTTTCTTTCATCTTGATTATCCTTTGCAATTAGAGTTTGAAGCTAATACAACTTAAGTAAAATACATTACATTTTTTTATAAGACAAAAGTACCAAGAAACAGTACTATTCTGTTCTTATACATCATTTTTCACCAAGGGATCTCAAAATACTTTAAAAAAACAGAAGGAAATGTCATCAACCCATTTTACAGGTAGATAAATTTCAGAGATTTCAGTTTTTCTCTGCCTATTTCACATCCTCCTATGCAATGAGGAACAATGGACACTATATTTAGAGGCAACTTCCAAACTGTGGTCTGTGAGAATGCAGCAATTCACACAACCATATTAAAGAGTGTTTTTTAGGGTGCCCTTTTTAAAATATGCATTCATTCTGAAGTTCTAAAATTGGACAGCTGTTAACTGGGCCCCAAAATCTTGCAAGATAGTGACCATGTATACATGTTGCCACGTACTCTGAAGTGCCAGGATGCAGAAAACGAGATCCTGATTCCAGTACTCTAACATTTAAGGCCTACCCATTAAAAATTGTCGCCAAATTTAGACTGAAGCTAAGATGAAATTTTTCGTTCTGTGGAAGTACTTCTTATCCCAAAGTGTCTTCCTTTTACAAATTAAGAGCAAAATTAAAAGTAATAAAAATTCATGAAAATAAGTATTCCAATTTAGCTGAATACTTTTGTTTTACTTCAACTGAAATTTTGATTGAAATTGCGTGTGAATTGAAAATGGGAGCTTTTAGATTGAAATTTTAAAGGAAGAATGCTATCTTTTGTTGTTGTTGTTGTTCTGTTTCTAATGAGAAATTTACAATTTATTTGGGGAGGGAAATAAAACCGAAAAAATCTGGATTTTTGCACTGCATGGGAAGAAGATAAATTTTCTTAGTAAACAGCTGTAGAATTCCCTAATAAAGTAATGCTGAGTATCTCCATTTTCTGATGATGCACTCTCAGTATTCATGATCCCAAAGCATGGTCTGGGTTTTCGTGTTCACACAAGCCAGTTCCACAGTCTAGTATGCCTTATAAGCTGTCTCAGGTTATATGAAGGTCTGTAGATTTAGCAACAATTTCAGTAACAAATGTAAACAACTATTTATATAACCCCGAATTTCATTTAAGTGCTCAAACCATCTTAAATGTAGGACTAGAAGATTAACATCAGAAATCTTACCAAAAAAACCCCAACAAAGTAGAAAAAAGTATCTTCAATTAGTAGTCTTTTTACCTCACCTCCATCTATTCATTTGTCAAGCTTCATAGCAACAGTAAATTATATCAACTTCAGATTCTGGCCACTTCTCTTTTCTTTAATAATGAAAACAAGTGACTGATCACTATGTTACACATGTTTGTGTAACAAGTTTCATAATGAAAAGCTCAGTGCTGTGTCAAGGGAAACCTTTGTACACCCAACCATCTCCTAAACACTTCCTGGCAGTAGTTGAGCAGCTGACCACAGAAAATTCGAGGTCAGCTTAGGAAAGTAAATAGAATTAAATGTTTCCACATTAAGATTTGCAAAAGTTTAGGTGGTCAGACAGACAGATTTCACAGACATTTCAAAAGTCTGTAATACACACCTTTCCAATGAAAGACTAGCAATGTAACTCTAAAGGTTCCCAGCACAAGTTTTAGACCGTGTCAAGCCTGAAATAATGAAACCTGTTGTCCCACATAATTAGGACACTTAAATTTTTAGTTATACAGCTGTATCATTGATACAAATTCTGGATAACAAACATGGAAACTCCAGCTTATGGAATTTTCTGCTCAATTGCAAACTTTTGAATATTTCAGGGATAAATATAACAACAGATAAATTTATTATGAAATACAGCCTTTTTAAGTGAAGCTTAAGAGTTACAAGAGAGATAAGCAAATTCAGCTACACAATTTGAAACAAAAAAATAGCTCAGTGTTAGATCCCTAGCTACAATCGGAAAAAAAATTGCAAGAAACGTATAAAGGAAACAATCATGCAAGTACTAGCCAATATTCTGTTCATCAATGTCAATTTTTAATACTTTTAGTCAAAGGCTATCTGCGGAGACAGTTCCAGGGCCAGAAGAAAGACAATTTTGTGCAAATCTTTGATATAATCTTTTCAGGATCAAAAGATCTTCAGGGGTCCCCTCAGCTCTTAAACACAATCTGTCTTAGAATTCAAAAGAGAAAATGAAGAACAGAAAAAAATTTCTTTTTCTGCCACTCTGAGAGAAGTTTTGGGCCATGAAGATGTTATACAACTCTTAACATTAAGGTTAATTCCATAACCCAAATTTGCAGTTTTAAAACTAAAGTTTGACTGCTGTAAGCAAGGAGAATTCTTTCTATAACAAGCACATAGGATGTGACTGTACATATTTTTATCCCATATTAAAACAGAGTTCAACCATTCCATCCACTATGATCTGTATTATTCTGTATGGAAGCAAACCTCAACACATCTAACATGAGAAAAGGACATAGCTAATATGAATAGCAAAAAAATAAGCCAGAACCACTTACTTCCCGTAAATCCTACCAAACACCAAATGCAATGCCGACAAATATCTTAGTCATGGAAGTCTTGAAACATGCTTTCGAGTGATTAAAAAAAGGAAGTATTTCACCCATACACTCACAGTCTCCAGTACTGAATGCTGCTACTGTGCATTGCCAAAGTGTTTTTCAGGGCTCAGCTTATAAGTCATAACCAGATAAGGAGCTTGCAGGAAGTAAATCTAGGTCCTACTAACCTAACTCACTTGATTACAAAAACAAATAAACAAGAATGTCAGCGGGAGGTTAATATGTAAATATTCTACATACATAACACGACCTGAAATCCAGATGATTTTATATGTAGTTTCGTATTCAACTGAATGAAGCTGAATTAAAAAAAAAAAAAAAAAGATATCTTAAGTATTTAATTGCCCAAAGATCTGAAAAACATCCCAACAGCAAAGATGGCCAAACTGCATTTCACATGCAGTCGCTTGACCTGCAATTGAAGAGTGCTCAATCTTGGCTCATATCATAAAACATATTTGACTGCACCTTTATTTAAAAGAATGACTTCATATGAAACTGGGGTTATTTAAAAGTAATAAAATCCCTTTCCAAAATTTAATGAAATGAGTGTATCACAATTCAAATTTCATAAAGCAATTGAAACACTTGTAAAACATTTTCCAAGTATAAAAGCACTGGTTTTACCTCAACATTCAATATACATATAGAACTGATCCATTAATAGTACTGTATGTGCAGAACGTGGCAGCACAAGTCCTTTAACACATGCTTTTTCACATACCCACATGTCACGTGTGCTAAATATGCTGCAATACCTATTTGTCACAAAATGCATTTTGTAAGGAAAGCAACAGTGAAGGAGCATTATTAAAAAGCCATGCACCCCCACTGTTAGGATGGAGACATACTTTCTGAACTAGTTGGGGAGGGTTCAGGAACCAAGGCACAAAGCAGAGGAGCCGTGTGAGGCCTAAAGGACAGTTTCAGGGTGCCCAGCACCCACTCACTGGGAAGCCAGAAGGAAGGATGAGTAGCAAACACGACCCCAAGCTGAATTTTACTTAGTAAAATACGCAATTATGTGCAAGTCTGTGTTTTGCCATAGTTTGCTGTATTTTCTGTTTTTATTAATGTGCTAAATTCTTAATTAATTACACAAAGAAACACAAGCATAAAGGTGAGCGAGAACATAAATGGGAAACCATAAAAGCAATATTAGATGAAACCAAGGGTCCATGTAGTCAGGCACTTTGATAACAACAATGGAAGAAATAAGAACTGGGCAAGTATATGAGGTTGTGCAAGGAAGAAACCCCTTAACTTTTTTCATCTCAAACTGTATGCCAAGGGTAATGTATGCTTTTGTGTAGTAACTACCCATAGATCTCTCTTTCAAGTACTTGGGCCCCCCTGAACTCAAGCAAACATTACTAATCTCATTCATGAACACAGCCCTTGTTCTGCAAATAGTTCTGGAAGCAGCTTCCAGCAGAAATATCTCTAAAGCATCACTGACTTTGAACTTGCAGAGACTTCATCAGCATAAGAAAAAAAAAAAACGACAGAGTTATTTCTAAAAGTTGGACTATCGGGGAAAACAACCTTATAGTATGCTTATAAGAAGGCTCAAAGAATAACACTTACATACACAAAGACAAAGAAAGCTAGAACTTGGTCTTACAGATGAGATGACTATTTATGAATGTCTTACAGTTAAAAAACAGTAACCATTTACTTCTTAACCGGAAAACATTTCATTATTTTAAATATGCATGTTTTCACTACAGACTTCTATTTTCATATGTAGTAAATGGCAGATAATATCCAAAGTCTATTCCATACAGATTTATCAGCCAGAAACTTGTTGTTGAAAAATAATGTAAACTTGGGTGCCATAAGACAACATTGCCAATAGAAAGCTTAGGATATTATTTTCCAAATTGTTTGTTGTAAAACATAGTTTGTGTATTTTTTACCTATTTTTCACACTACCACTAAGAGAATACACAAATAGATTAAAAATACTTCAGAGGTGAAAAAATACATCCTGAGGGATCCTGATCCTGAGGGACAATTCTTTTCTCCCATTTTGGAATGCTAAGACCTTAAAACCATGGGGAAAAACAGGGCAGGGGAGGATGGGACCTTATTTCATATTACCTAAGCAATTGGGTTAAAGATTACAGAAGAAAATGAGAACTTTTGTTTTTAGCTTCTATATGAAAAGTCAAAACAGCCTTGGTTGCAAGAATTTGCAACACTAATTCACATCTTTCTCGTGTCTGGAATAACCTAGGGCTGCTTAAATTGAACTGAAGAATTAAATTAAAACTTTACCCTTTGTGTACAAACATTTTGGCAGCTTTAAGATTGCTTGTAACCACAACTATTTCTTTAAATAATCTTTAAGACACAACTAAGTATCTGTTCCACTACATCAGCACTACATCAGTAATTTCTCTTATTTATATCAAATCAGCTTGACTTTATTACCACAGTTTAATCAATATTGTTATGTCTTTGGATTTATTTCTTACTGTGAGAGCTGATATTTTCAACAGGCATATCTAACTCCTTGAGACATCTTTTGTCAATTTACTGGCAAAAATAATATGTTTAGTTAAAAAAAAATCTTTCTGACACTGCCAACTTTTTTGTAGCAGGTCAAATATTCATCAGTAGTTATTTTCTTATTTATAGTCCTGTTTGTAAAAAGAAAAAAAACCCATAATACATACAAAAAATACACAAAGCTTTACTTTATTTCATGTCTTGTATAATTTTGTGTATTTTGAGGTATAATGCATGTCCATTATTTGACAAGCAAATGCAACTTTAATTTAGTAGCCTCAAAGTTTTTTGGTAATCTCTGACAATCACGGCACGGGCTCTTGTAAGACATGTATAGAATTTATATGTCCTACCTGCAAAAACTGCATTTCCAAGCACCAGGCAAACACTGCCCAGTTTGCTAACACACAACACAGCTTATATTTTCACATACATTGGCAGGAAAATAGGCCTTATATAGCCCTTTTTGTGATTTTCTGTTCACTTTTGATGGAAAGCAATGCTAGTATTATTACTCTGTTAACTGTGCCTCCCCGTTGTTCACTTTCGTTCTATCATCACTGGTAGTTGTCTCCTCTCTGCAAGCAGATTAAACATCCATGTTTTTCCTACAAAACCTGAATCATAAGTTTCCTAAACTCTCCAGTACTTTAAACAGTTTAGAAAGTCATTTGGACATAGGACCACTGTCCTATAATGATAATAAGTCTATGTGCCTGTTTTTTTCAGTTCGTTAGGTTTTCAGGAACTCTCGTAAAGGACACTGTAGAACAGGTTCCACAGGGGGAAAATGTATATAAATAAAAAAAATCCAAGGCAGGCATGGGGAAGAGAGACAGGACATCCTGAAGCCACCCTTGGCTTCCCTGCTGAAGAAGTGGAGACAGCTGTTCAGGCACGGATCAACGTAACTGAGCTGCTAGGTCCTAGTCACTGAAAATTTGTGTGTGTGTGTGAGTGCTGGTCTGCCTCAGCTGTCATGGAGCTCTTTGAAAACAAACTAATGAACCATTAAAACTTCCATCGAGGTAAATAATTATCAGCCTTCTTTCACAGATGAGTAAATAAAGATAGTAAATAAATAGCTGGTCTGAAACCACAGAGAAAAATCAGTAGTTCCAGAAGCAGAGTACCAGTTTCCATGTTTATATATTCCCTTTAAAGAGTTTCTATCCCACTTTACTTTTTGGTTCAGATTACCGATTAGCCTGTTACTGCTTGCAGCTGCACATTTAGCTCGGTTTCACAGAAAAAGCTCACAAGGGAACAGAATTTTATATATATATATATATGTATATAGTGCAGTATTATACAGCACAGAGATGCCTGAGCTGGATTGAGAAGAAATTGAAGGACAAGCACACCAGCACAAAGTAATCTATTAGTACAGTAGAGGGAAGACTCGAAAGAAATTGTTGCTGCAGAGGTCAGATTTTAGGCCATGACAGCATAATTCATCTCATTTGCAACACAAGCGTCTTCCCACTACTGCCCGCTACAGGCAATAAGTATCTTCATTTGCAGTTTGACAATTAGCTCTATTATGAAGTTCCATCCTAAATTATTTACACTACAACAGTATATTGCCTTAGACCACCTTTTATGCTACTTAATTACATCCACATGAATCAGAGGCTCAACACAGGCTTCAGATCAACTACTGATTAATCTTTCTGAAAAGAGAGGCATGGTGAAGAGCACAGAAGAGAGGCTAAGTGAGCTGCTGTAGCGCAGGCTGGGTTTACACCCTGGACCACTGTGGAGGAACTGAAAATATAGTAGTACTTCTATAGAGATAAACTAGAAAGGTTTGTATTACAGGTTAAGGAAGAGCGGCACAAAAGAAGGTAGCATGTAAGTGATGCTTTTGAGAAAGAGCAACTTTATCTTTGATAAAGAACAGCTCTCACCAGCAACTTATGGTCAAGCAGAAAGAAAAAATTATTTGACTACTTAAGCAATTTATCAGTAAAATATGACCAGAGAAAAAAGCTTGATGGAACCACAAGAGCCCGTTTGATAAGGATAACTACACAATAGCACATGTGGTACAATGGAATGGAAATACATCATCTTTAAAAATAAAAACTGGGTCACACTTGAGGGCACTTCACTTAAGAAAGACAAGCAAATTTTCTTCCTCCCTGTGAAAAAAAAAAAAAATTCAACCTATCCCCATTCTTACTTCATTTGTGTAATGCGGACTTAAGAAAAATTATGGTCATACTTACTTTCCATATTCCATGTCCCTCTCATAATGAAAAAATTGAAATGAAAAAGAGGAAAAAATGGGAAGATATTAATGTCCATCTTTGGAGGTTGTTGTGTAACCTTTTCAAAACCGCACTAATCCACCGAATTGAGTTTAGGTGTTTGATCAGAGAGTTTGGCATATAGGACTAGCTATCTGGGGCAGGCAGGGCAAAGAAATTGTAAAGAAAGAGACATATCAGAATGATTAAATCGAAAGCTAAAAAACTCAAAGGCATACTGTTATGCAGAAATGAAATGTTCATGGAAGTTGGCCACATAGCTACTCTCTCAAAGATTATCTCATTTTAGCAACTTAATATATATCATGGTATATCCATATATTTAGGCAACATTGCTCTGTGAATTTGAATACATTTTCTTTCATATTTCACTTAATCTGTCCATGGTTTTTGCTTGTGCTTTTATTATATTGCTCATGCTAACACATTCCAAGGTCTTGAAAAGATTTTCAGTAGACAACCATTAAAATATCTGGTAACTTGGTAAGATTAATATACTCATAAAAAATAGGGCTTAGTATGTTTTTTACTATAAAAATAAAAAGAACACATACACATTTAGAAACAACTCTTCCAGATGACAGTTTAAAGAGTTTGCCAGATGCAGTTAAGGAATACTGATAAATTAACGTGAAAATGAGTGTGTATGGCACAGCATGTTTTCTGTTTAGTGGATTAACAGACAACTTTAGTCTATTAGTGCTCTCTGTGCTATATACACATCAAATCAGCACTAAAAATACAACTTCTGTAATTTTAACTTCAGCTCCCAGATAAACAAGACTCCTTTAACATGACAGCTACAAGCATTCACGAGAAAATATGTCTTTTAAGGAGTCATGTAACAGAAGCCATATGCAGAGACACATACCAATAGCAGATAAAAATCTTACTATACTGAACTCAATTTCCCCAAGATATGATTCTGCTCAATTTTCCAACACAGCAGAACGACTATTCACGTTTCTCATGTGGTAAAATCATGTATATATGGCATGTGACTTAGTTTGATCCCAAGTATCAAACAAAGAAGAGCATTGGGGAAACTCCAGTGGGGCTGTGCACACAAGCTAGGAAAAAGGCATTTACAGAAGAACTCAGAGCAAACATGTAAAGTGCATAAAAATTAAACCATAAAAATTCATCAGCCTCCATGGTTTATCACATTGCTATCCACAGTCTTCTTTTTGTCACCGTGTTGCTGTTTTACTGCTAGTTTTCACATATTGTTACACTGAATTTAACATTTGAAAGGCCTAAGACTTTTTGGTATTAAACCTTAGTAGTACTTTTTAGTATTAAAGCCTTTTGACGTATTTAAAATATTCTGCCATACACTTCAATAAGACAGCTCCAAAGAAGAGAGAACGCCAGATAAATAAGTCAGCTCTTGGCAGAATTCAACTCCTGTAAGTCTTCAAAGAAAGGGCAGTCTCTGAAGACAATGGATTGGGCAAGCAGTTTTTAGCATGCCATTAAACCAAAAAAAGTCCAGATCAAAAGTGCAAGCAGATTGGGTTGTCTCTCTGAAAACAATACTTTGCATGCCATAGTGTTTCTTCAATATAATTTTGACTTGGCTAGAACATTACTTTGGGTTTTCTTTAGCAGACCTTCTTTGAAAGGTGGGAATTTCTAAAGCACAGACTTCAGTCGTGAGTCATTACTATTGTTTCCTTTAAATTTTCTCACCAGCTCATCCTGCATCACTTCCCTTGTTCTCATGAATGAACAACAGTAATGGAAACATACCCATTTGTAAGAAAGATTGAGAAAACTATTGTGATAGATTTTCAAATGTCCTGACAATAAAAATGTAACATTTAAGTCTAGTTGCTGACTTTTAGGGTTGTGGATAGAACTTAGAAAATTTGTTTCCTCATTTAATATGAACTTATTTCAACTCTGGAGCCATGCAACTCCTTAAGAGCAAATAAAATGCATTCATCTTGTGCAACTTTGTTTTATGATCCATTACAGTAAAAAGGAAAGGGGATGTGATTTTAATCTTAAAATAATATGCCATTTGTGTAAAGGCAATGCATCATCAAGGCTTCATTTCCCCATAGCATCTCTGTATTTCAGCACAAGGGGGAAAAAAAAAGTCCTTACATACCATGAAATCTTACCTCTTTTCAAGATTAATGGGCACTAGTCTGTACGTACATTAAGAGGTCACTCGACCCCATCTGTTGTGCAATAGCCAGGCACGCTGGGGTAAGTGAAGGAGACTGAAAAGCTTAGTTTCCCCTCTATAAGTCATTGCATGCAATCTTTGTGTTGTGGGCCCTTCGTGTGTTATGCCCTTGGAACTCCCTTTGATACCAGCGGAATTTCTGAGAACGGCATGAGCGTGGTACTGTCACATCAGGTTCTGCTGGGTGCTGCCTTCCTGCAACAAGTTCCTCCAGTTATCTGCTCTCTCTTAATACTGGGACTGAAGGTTAAAAACTAAACAAGCCCCTACCAAACAAACAGAAAAAAACCCATGAAAATAAGGGGCATAGTCTAGTTTCACTAAACATGTGCAAGCTTTAACAAGTGTAGCCTAGACTTAGTGTTACTCAGCTACCAAGGAGGACAGCAGATGCAAACAACTTTCCAGTTGCCCTTTCATGAAGGAGCACTCTGACACAAACTGTGACTAGGGCACACCTAGGGCACCTAGGGCAATTTCTGATTCACCCTAACTACTGATGGTCTTCAAACACAATTAACCACAAATATTAGCACTTCTCTCCTTTCAAGATTATAAATATACGGTTTTTAGAGAACAGCCTTGTCATATGATTATCTAGCTTCTTGTTTACAGCACTTTTATCCATGAAAACTGCCTCAAAAAGCTGCTTTCTCTCGGTGTTAAAAACTTGCTTGTACAGTTAAACAAAAGCTCCCCTGTGCCGTGTGTAACATTGCCATCTAGTGACACACTGTAAGGGTGTTTGCTGCTGATGAACTATTCTCAATCACTTTTCTCTAATGAAATCTCACTCAGTGTATTAGCTTAGTGTTAATAAAAGATTATTCAAATCATTAATGTAGTTTAATAAGAAAGGAAATCTTATTATTTGATTGATTTTGAAATATTTCTCACTGTGTGTTTGCACTTCCATGATTAGCTCTTCAGCAGTCTGGTTGGTACCTTTTAATATCGCTAATGGAAAAGTCCTTTATATTAGTAGGAAGTGGAAGTCAGTATTTTCTCTTTCAGAAAGAGATCACACAGGACTATTTACATGGTTGCAGATCTTGCTGTTAGTGCTCTGAATAGTCATATGCATTTTTACTGGTTTTATACTTAAAATTGAACTTTCTCCTGGTGCATGCCTTACGTGCCATCACCTCGTCAATACCAGGTACTTTCAAAACAACAAACGGAAGAACTGAGAGCATAAATTATGCTGTATTTAAGTCAAAAACAAATGGGCTTGTCCTGAAGATCAGAAACATACACCCACTGTTGGGTCACAGCCTTCTCTCAAGCAGAAGTTTTTCCCAGCAGGCGAACCAGGGTGCCACAGCCTCACCTCAGTGTGACACTGCAAATCTCCTGGAACAGGGCTGAGCAGCATAAGATGCTCCGGCACCATATTGCTAAAGCAATAAAAGCTTTAGAGAGACCCAGTCAAATCCCAAATGGACAACAACCTTGGCATGGTCCCTTCCTTCATCTCTACAAGCCCTGTGGTGTGCATCCCTGGCGAGATTGCACCACACTGCCTCTGGCCATTCTCATGACAGGTTTATAGCTAAAAATCCAAAAGAGGAGTGAGAAAGGGAACATTTCCAGAGGGCCTATCATAGTTTGTACAAAGAATTGGTTGGTAGGGTTACCTTCACCTGCCTGTTAGTGTATTATAGGTTCCAAACAACCTTTGAAATATTGCTACTCTCCAGAAGTTATTTTGCACGTGTCAGCAAAGTGGGATGCCCTGAGCTGTTTTTTGAGCTTGCTTTGGACCCAGCCACTGAAGGCAACCATTTCGCTGGACTTCTTGCTGTTCAGAATTGAATGAATGAGGTCCAAATGAGAGGAATGGAAACCCAACCACTGGCAAGACAGTAACGCTGACCAGCACAGGCTGCAAAGTCCAGTGATGAGCAGGCACTAACTGATTCTCTCTGCCTGAATAAAGGAGTAGTTACACGCTATTCATTCACGGAAAACTGTTGGATCAGTAAGCTTCTCAAACTTATTTAGCACCAAGTTTTGTGTCAGGGCACTAAAAGCAGAAGTAGTGTGTGAGATTTTCTTCTAAGTCTCTTACCTCCACACAAAGTCATCCTCTTTTATAACTTACCTGGGCCCTTTCAACCTGCGGCACTTTCAAAGTGGTTTATGAACACTATTGATTCCTATTTATAGCAGATCTAGTGTTTGTCTTTCCATTTTGTTTTTGATCAAAAAGAGTTTCCCAGTGCTTGTGCATGAGAGAAAACCCCACAACATTCTGGAACAGGTTAAAAAAAAAAAAAAAAGTCTGTCTGATGAATGTAGTCCTCCTTCTTTCTTTCAGATATATACACAATACAATATTTTCTTATGCAGTTATTTTGATCCTTTTTATTTGTAGTGGCTAAAGTTGGTAGGGAGAGTATAAAAATGGTTGGTTGTTTCTAATACAGTGGGAACCGCAAAGACAGCAGTTCTCATTTCTTGCTCAGTCCTTTCTGTTGTTTTTAGCCAAGGCTGCTTCGAGGCTCCCGTTGCTGCAGCACCAGCAACTGACTTGTACCTTGTCTCTTTGGGAAGCAGCTGTTCCCACTTAGCAGGGGTAGATGCTCAGAACACAGACATTTACCTTAAAGAACAGGGTCAATGCGGTTATCTGGATAGAAATACCACCCCACTTCAAAGGACAGCTATTGCTGCTCCACTGCCCAAATATTTACGAAAAATATTTTTGTTTTGTTTCCTACAGGAAACATTTAACAAGCAGGTAATAAATGCACTGAAAATCCACTACAACAGCATAGCTTCAGAAAGAAGATCTTGCCCAGTCTTGTCATTCCCTACAGCAATCCCTACCCGTACTGTTCAAAGCTGGAAAATTTGACTTATATTTGCAAATAATTAGGTTTCAAAGTGTTTGTGAGACAACCAACCACCACTCCTATCTATTTTAAAACTCTGTACGGTAGTTTTGACATCTGCAGCTTCTTGTTTGGTTCATGACAGATGTGTAGAGGAGCCAAGAATAACATCCCAGAGTTCTGAGTCTGTCACGGACTTTAACTGTAAAGATTATTCCATTTGCAACAGATGACTGGCCAAGTCCCAGGGATAAACTAAACAGCACTATCTTGAATGTCACTAGACACTTACTGTCTAGAGAAGACAAATGCAAGGATGTTGCTTGTGTACACATGTGCCAATTGACTTTTTTTACTATATTCTATATGGCATTCATAAACATGTCAAATATTTAAAAAAAAGATTGTCACATTAAGCCCACCACTGTCTAAATCCAAACACTCTGAAAAGTCCTTTAAATTAAAATCTCTCAAGTCTAATAGGTAACAAGATGCACAATAGTATTATATACCTAAATTTAAAATCCAAATACCTCATATACCCTGCTGTGAAAATGAACACTTTTCAAGCTCTGTTGTTTTGCAAAGTGAATGCCTGACATCTGCTGGTAAATATGCAAACTGTATATTATTGAATTAAACTATCTTGGGTTTTTAGACTAAGGAAGATGCTTTAGAATATATACAATTTATTCAAAAGATTAAAATTATTACAATCATGACATAATAAGGTTTTAAAACTGAACTCCATCCATATTGCTTTTACTTGTTAGATTCAAGATAGCGTCTTAGAATTTCCTACAAAATTTTCTTGCAGGAATGAGCAAAGCCACTCATCAAAAACCTAATTTTTCCCCTATATGATTTTTGTTTACTTAATTTTTACCAAATTAGCAGGAGCAATTTTAGTGCTGTTGCACTGCCCTTTTTTAGATTGAACATTTTTCAGAAAGCTATTTCTACACTGTTCAGTAATATTTCAGTCATGCTACCAAAAAATATAACTGCTAGTTGAAACAACAGGAATGCCCTTTAAAATACTGACTTACAAAAGTCCAGTCTGTGATAAAGGCTACAAAACATGTTTTTATTTAAGAAAGACTACTTAGGACCCAAGAAAGACATGGGAGAAAATAAAGGATATTGCTTTAGAAAAAGCAGCAGAGGATACTGCCCCAGAACTGTTCAACTGAAGGCTTTCAGTTTTTCACCCTTTCATGTGTTGCATACTTCCCTTTTCTAAAATCTGAGGAAATTTTAGTATGAATAATTAGGATTCAATTTTAAAATATCCAAGCACTTGTGATTTTATGATGTACCTTTGTAACATGATGTCTTGGTAAAACACAATTCAGAAACTAATTTTGTGCATGAAAGGGTCAGCATATCAGGATTAAAATAATCTTGCTTGATCAAAAGTGAAGATAGGAGGAAAGAATATACCCAGGAAAATGGGAAACTGTAAAATATTTTATAAATTCTTGAATATGGAGATAGTAAAAAAAATGCTTTTTTGGACAACATTTAGAGGGGGAAAACCTCCAAACTTCCAAAATTAACAACAGACCTTTGCTGAAAGTCTATATGGATATCAAACAGCAGAACTCCTCCTTCAGCCACAGAAACTCATCCTTCATTCCAAACAAAAATAAAATTTTGTTTGACAAGATTTTCTCTTGTAAAGTAAAAGCTATTTTTTTCATCCATTTTTGTTTTTTCATTTTCCTTCTGTACCAATAAAAACAATCAAGTATAATTAAAACCTGGTAGAGTATCTCTTGAATCCTTATATCATAAGGTGCACTTCTGGTGTTGTGCAACATAAAAACTATACTTTGCTACAATACCACCAAAAAGAGAGCATAAAAGAACTACCATGAATTTAATGGCAAATATATATCAGTTTTCTGAATGCAAAATACCTGCAATTCTCTTTGATAGAAGGTAAACAATAAATACAAAAAAAAAGAGAAAGGGAAAAAAAAAGACAAAAATGAATTAAAATCAGAGCCATCAAAAAACTTCACTTTGGATCCAGGAAAACAAGTAATTTACACCTCCTACATCTCCTCAGGAGAAAGTGTTAAACTGGTGTTGCACCTCATAGAACTGGACAGATCAGTCTCAGTGTTTGATGCTGGTTCCTCTGAAATATAAGCAGCACTGAAATAAAAATTGCTGAAGTTCCCTGGTGCTGACCAGTTCTTGAAAGATTACACTGAACTATAGTAACACACATATACCATACATATTTATTGAATCTCTCTGAAAGGATAACAGTTTGTTAAGTAAAGTTCAAATGGAAGTTCCCCATTATTCGTTTTCTTTAATATTAAAAATCAGGAATTTCATAGTAGTGGAAAAATTCTCATCCTGGAATCAGGACAGCATTAAAAAAGAGACATGACTTGTGAACTCATGTTATTATTTTTATATCAATTATCCAGAAAAAAACCCCAGACATATCTTATCTGAAGACACCCACATGCTTTGATGAATACTGATGGGATCCTACACAGAGTTATCGGACTTTGAGGAGTGGCCTGTCATCAATTCTGAGGATGTCAGCATCTGCTTTTCAAATTTCTCATTAATAAATTATTAAAGTCAGGAACAGGGAAAAGCGATAATCACCCAGTCAAAGAATTTATCTATACCCTCTTATGTCACAAAATTTTCCTTAGCTTTTTATCTTGGTATCTTTTTGGGAGATTTAAATATTTGCAAGGACCAGTCCTGCACATTTAAAGAAAACAAAAAATGTTAAATCTGCAAACTCTTATCTGAAAGACTTCAGTCACAGTATAGCTTAACATTGTTCTGGAATAGCGTAGTAAAGAATTGCTTTGCCAGTGTTTCTACTTATTTGTTACACTTTTGTAAACAATAAAAAAAAGATAAAGTTGTTTATATAGCAAGGAAAAAACTACTGAGGTGGAAGAAATTATTAAACCCCAATATATCCTACTTCTGGCTCAAAGATGTTTTTTTGAATTCTAAAACTAAGTATGGTGCCAACGTTTTCGGTAACTTACACTAAATTGCATGTAACAAATTCTCCAACCACTTCCAGCTTGAGAGCAGAAAGTCACCATTAAACATAATTATTGGCAAAAAGCACTTGAACATCATTAGGAAGCAGTATTTGCAAGACATCCTACTTGGTCCAGGACTATTACAGCATTACTTTGTTCAGTTGAAATACAGTTCCAGATCTGTACTTAACATTATGCAGATAAATTGCTCATGTTTATGCAATATTGCGTGGATATATGCAATGGGATACTCACAGGGAACAAGACTGAATCAAATACTATACAAGAAACTTGCATTAACTGTAAAGAATATAAATATTCCATAATCCTACCAATTGTTAAAGCAGTATTTTTCCATTAAGAATCACAAAGGCTATAAAAATAGCCACAGTCCTCTTTAAATCCTTCATTTAATCAGTTGTTCAAGACCTTAGCACTTAGGTTTCTAATAAAGATTAATTGGATGGGGTGGTGGAAAACTAGAAGTAATTATTCAATTACAAGTACTACCTAAACAAACTTATTTTTGTCATCTGATATTACATTCTGCTTTCACATGTGTACACAATCAAAAGAAATCTAAATAGCAATAAACCCAAGAATACTGTGTCCTGGTGATCATCCCTTCATCTGTTCTTCTCTCCTAGTTACCCCAAAGTAAAAAATAAGAATACTTGGGTTAGAAATTGAGCTTAGCTTTTCTCAGTGTCTAGAGCTATTGCTACAAGTTCTGTGCTCCTAAGACTGTATTTAGCAAATAACACTCTGTCCCTAAAGCATATTATAGTGTAAGAGTAGTGAATAGCATGAGAGCCACAAAAAAGCAAAAACCCCAAACCACTCCGCCTCTGCATCATGAAGCCCAACCTGTCCTTCAGTCTGATATTGAAAAGCTTAAGCTACTAACTGTGTATAGTCTTCTGGATAGGTGTAAAATTACCTTCAAGTATTTTCTCCTTCATGGATCTTTCTTCCATAGCTCATTAATAGCACAGAAGACAGTGTCAAAGGCTTTATTTCAATCAAGGTATCTTGATACAGCATTCACTGTGTCTAGGGATACCCCTTTACTAATTCTTCAAAGCCATTTCACTCTTAAATCCCTTTGAAAAGGCAAGTCCTAAGAAGATACTCCAATTTAGGAAATACACTTGACAATACAGAGAGCTGACAACTAGGCAAAATTCACTGCTCATGTGGATCAAACCTTGTGAAATGAGACAGTCCTTATAGTGAGCTCAGATAATATATCTGATTATATATAATTTTTAAATTATTTCATTACATCTTAAAACAGTCCAAACCATTTTATTTTTAACCTTAACACTCACAGATATAAAAAAAACCCAAAACAGCCTTTAAAAAGAAGAATGCTAGTGTTGGCTGTTGCCTCGTGCAGTTAGACTACAAGCACATGCGCCCTTCCCTCTTTCTTACTATGCTGATTTCTAAAGCAAAAAGTAAATGAGCAAGTAATATTTAATGAGAGATGGTGACTAGAAGGGCAGGGAAGAAAAAGAAACTCTGGCCCTCTCTTTCTTTCAGAATTAGGAGAAAGAAAGAAAACAGTAAGAAATTTACCTTTTAGTAAAGTAAAAAACAAAAACAAACAAAACCCCAACCAACTAAAAAACCCTAAACAAAAACCAAAACCCAGAAAAACTTCAGCAGCCACAGACAACCTCACCACTCTTACATCCAAATCATAGTTAAGCTAGTTTTAGCTTAATCCTCAATTACTACCTTACTCAAAAAAGAGGTCTTTGTCTGCCTCTCATAACTACATCTAATACCAGTCATTCTTAAAGGTATGTTTTACACTTAAACCAAACACTAATTTCTGAGCTGATCTTCCATACTCACCTCATAGCTCCTACCACCACACTCTGAAACCTCATCTGTGTACCAAATCCAACAAATTCCATTCCGCATGAGCACACAGGACCATAGCAGTCTCTTGAAAAAGAAACCCTGATAAAGCAAGACAAAACACTGAGCAAGGAGGCAGATTGAATGAATAGCACTGTACCTGTTCTGCGTGGTGCAACACAGAAGCAAAACCCCATACACAGCATCCAAAGCCTACTTCTGCCAAAGGAGTTCCCAATTAAGAGTTCTCAATTATCCCTTCTGGCTACCAGCCACCTGTGCAGCCAGCTGGTGGAACCTGTGGTGGGTTTATCACACGCCACACAGGCAATTTTGGCTACCCCAGCATTCTATTTTTGAGATTGTTGATGAGGAAAGCACCTCCCGTATGGCTTAGGAATGGCAGCCTCTTTCTGGAAATAAATAGGTACTTTTCTTGTAAAACACTTGGAAATCACTGGATTGCAACTGCAAAACACATGATGACTGCTATTAACCAAGTTAGTGGTATAATACAAACATATCTTCAAATTACAGAAATGCTTGCTCACTGTCATGGTCCTCTAGAGCTGGAAAGATGTATGTTCTCTCTAATCCACTTCTGCCAGTTTTGTCACTTTAAGAGTGCCAGCTATTTCTTCAGAATTTGTGTGAGCACCACGGAGCACACGTGAATACAGCTGGGAAGCAAAGGAAAGTTCCAGGCGACCTCAATGTCTGTGATAAACCCTGAGTTGTTTTTTTTCCACTTTATTTTCTCAATACTTTATTCACAAAGGATTTAGAATTTCATTATTAGACCGTTAATGTTTGAAAAAAGCAGTTGTGTTGAAGGTTGAAGTAAACAGTGAGAGGGGTAGTGAGAGGGAGGGAAAGGGGGGGGAGAGAAGGGGGAAAGAAAGTGAGGGTGGAAAGACAGAGGGAAACCCTGGCCATGCAGATGATTAGAGGGATGGCTGAGAGAATGGGGCTGTTCAGCCTGCAGAAGGCTCCAGGGAAACCTAATTGCGGCCTTTCAGCACTTGAAAGGGCCCTATAAGAAAGATGGGCATTGATGTTTTGGCAGGGCTTGTTGAGATAGGACAACGGATAATGGTTTTCAATGGAAGAAGGGTGCATTTAGACTGGATATAAGGAAGAAGTTTTTCACAATGAGGGTGGTGAAACATTTTAAAATGTTGCCCAGAGAGGTGTTAGATGCGCGATCCCTGGGAACATTCAAGGTCAGGCTGGATGGGGCTCTGAGCAGCTTGATCTGGTTGAAGGTGTCCCTGCTCATTGCAGAGGGGTTGGACTAGATGACCTTTAAAGGTCCTTTCCAACTCAAACTGTTCTATAACCATTCTTATTACTGAATACTCACTTGTTTTTACCTGTGCCTCATCTTCAATCCATTATCTCCAATAACACGCCAATTTGCAAAATGGTCTGAGGAAGTAGTGGAGGGCACAAGAAAAAGATCAGTAGCCATTTGGCTTGTTCAAGCTAAATTTTGGATTTTTTTTGTTTAATAAAAATATGCCAGATGTGACCACTGCAACATGAGCATTTACCAATGTGTGTAGAATGGGACTCTTCAGGCTAAACAATACATGCCTGTTGGCGTGTTTGTTTGAATGGTTTAAAATATTTTTAAAACCAGAACTTTTCTTAAATATGAAAGTCTTACAATTAGTTATTTTATATGTATTTTCTGACACAAATTTGGAGTAAGATTGCTTCTCCAGCACCTGAAGTTTCAGCCTGAATAGCTTTCATTTTACAAAACTGTTCTGCAAAACCTATCATGTTGAAACAATTTTCAGAAGAATAACATTTTCAACATTTGGAATACAAAAATAATGCAGGAACTCTATTTGAATTTTGCCAGCAAGCAATATATTAGCCAGCTTTAATTTCCTTGTTCAGAAGAAACTTATTGAAAGAATAAACAACTAATAGTTAGAAGTAATTTATTTTCTCGATGTCTTTGTATTTTCAATATCTATAGTGCCAATCCATAAATAAGGCTGTATGCTTGGGGGAGCAGAGCTCTAAATAGATTTTTAAGCTATTTTGCCCTTGCATAGGGCTGTCAGCATAGTGCTGCATGCTTTTCATGGCAAATGGAAACCCAGGCTACTTTAAAAATTTCCCTTTTTCAGTCCTTACACAAGAACTCCTGTCTCCAGAAAATCATTAAAAAATTGCTATCTGAAATGCATCTTAAGTGTTTTCAGTTCAGCCTTTTCCCACCAAATAAATCACTTGCCAGGGAATACCTCGTTTGTACACATCACTACATAAACCAACAGTATTTAGTTAGCAACTCATCTAAAAGAACAATTAGCTGCCAGCAATACCAGTACTTCTTTTTATGAGATGTGTAACATGAGACAAGGGGAAGCAAATGCCATTTGTTTCCATAAAAGCACACTTTTTAAAAATGGTTTGAGAATTGTCACAACAAAATACAGCAGCCATTTTACTTTTTGAAACGCTTTTTACGAGATCAACTGAGGAATTTGCCACCTTAAACCCTGAACCAAAACCCTGTCTCACTTAGTGGCTCAGGAGCAAAAGCCAAGCTATTACAGCATCAAGTGCTCATCTGTGCTGGCCTTTTCCTCAGGACAAAACCAAGTTCTTCTCTCCAAGAACTTGAACTCCATGATGGTTTCTTCTTCATCCCTCTAAAATGCTTACCTCAAACATAATTTCTCTTCACTGGGAAAGGCTAGTAAAGCATCAAGCATCACATTTGAAAGCTAAAGATTCAGTGTCTTAAAATTCTGCTACTGTCTGCTGGGAGGAATATGCCATTTTGGAGGAAATTAATTTCTCCCCGATGTTTTCCAACAGTGGATCCTTATCTTTGTAGTTAAAGCTTCTCTTTAATAATTAAAGACAGCCATTATATTCATTGGAAGAGTACTGCCAAAGGAATGCAGGGAAGTGGTTGAATGCCAAGCCACAAGAAATGCTTCAGTAAACAATTCAAGAATATAATTTATGAATAAACCAACCACTTACTTGGCAATTACCAAAAGAAATCCACAACTTTGCCCAATTATCTCTAAAAATATTATGTTTTCCTTCTGTATGACAGTTTTAAGATCTCTGTAAGTTTTTAGAGCCATATATACATTTGGTATCAAAGCACAGAAAAAATAGTATGTATTTCAGTGTGCTGATTATGCTAGTCCATGGAAAACAGCACAAGTTTAGAGACCTGAAATTCATGTAAATATGCTTGATACAAATGAAAAATTATGCTAAAATATTCATGTGAAAATAATTTTTTTAGTTTTCACACTTAAACAAAACTTAGTTTGTAAAGAGCACTTTTTGGGAGGTTTTTCAAAACTTTTTTGACTGATACAGCAACATGAAAAGTGTGCTAAATAGTCACTTAGGAATAATTCACAAATATTAAAGATCCCTTTTTAAAAGCAAGTTAGTTCCCTCAAAATCCATCAGCTCTTAGGTGAACATAAAACAAAAGGGGACACTCTGCTCCAATCTTTTGCATCTCTTCTTTTGCAGTTTGTTACACTGCAGTTCGTTACACTGCAATTCTCATCATTTTTCCTATTACTTTTTTTTCTGATTTACAGTATTAAAACACTGAGTTTTAGTTTCCTCTTTTTCAAAGTCCTCAGTACATTCAGAACATTCCCTGTCTGGCAATAAATTACCCTGCCATGCTTTGTTTGAAGATGCATGTATACATTGAGAACTATGCCAGGGAGGCGACAGCAGTGCGCGCTCCTCCTCAGGGATATACAATGACCTGAACGCACCAGTTGGTCACTTCACATTGTTACTGCCAAGAGGCAATCCCAATATCCTGCTCCTTCTGTCCTCCCAATGCTGACAAGCATTTTCAGCTGTAGCTGAGGGAAGGAGGACACAGAGTGGGATGTGCAGCAACAGAGAGGCCACTTTTTCAGCAGAGATGCTGACTGAAACTGCTACACACCACTTGCTACCTTTCCTGGTTGATGAAACTCAGGCAGACTTGCAGGTAGACTCACACTGATACTGAAGCTGGTAAACCTGTCTCAATTACTCTGTCTTACCATGGGGAAATCCTCTATTTCGTAAAGGTTTTCCCAGACTGTTTTGCGCAACATTTATCCCTTTCCTTGCTATGAAAGTTCCCCTTTAATATTAGTTGTCTCAGCCCCTTCTGGAAGAAGCATGTTCATTCTTCCTGCTGATCAGACTCCAGTAAAAATCTAGAGATTCCTTTTGCAGACAGCCTTTCTTTACCTAAAGCGTTTACTTTTCTTACTGACTTATGCTTATGTCTTATGCTGAAAGTCTTAAGACTCATACTGAATAGGTGTTTTTTATTCTTCCAGTTTGCTGCACTATAAGCAGTTACTAAAATGATTTATAATACAGAACTGGATGTGGGCTGCATTACTGGCACTCAAAACAAGATCTACAAGCTGACTGACAAATAACGAACTACCAGTTTTTATAAGTAGGTGTTGGCAGTCCTAGAAAGGATCAAGCTTACCCTACTGTAACACACTAACCATAGATTTAGAAAAATGCCCTAAAATGGAACAGCCAGTTCCTTCAGACACTCTGAGAAACTGACTCCAGGTGTATTTGAGTACTACACATATTAAATAACTATCACAGTACTTAAAAAGCCCAAACACAAGAAGACTATCGTCTGGTTTAAAAATATTTATTTAAAAGAAAAGGAGATCTATACCCAGATGGCAAGGGGGGAAAAAAAAATCCTCAGTTTCCCCCCCTCAAAACCATTACTCTGCAATTCACCTTTCCATTAAGTTGAGGCTTCAATGTTTTATTTAAAAAAAACAAACCTGGACTTTCATTTTCTTTTCCTATACTGCTAGCCTGAGGAAATTAAGTTCCTTTCAGTGAAAAGTTGCATGGGATGCAAGAAACCGCAATAAAATGTATTCACAATATACAAGTATAAAAATATTTTGCTTATGGTTCAGTACTATAATTTAATAACTTTTTGTTGTTTCATAGGTATCTGGGAAAGGTACAGACACATGTCCTGATCCTGTTACAAGAGGTAGAATGCCAGCATTTGGTACAACATTCCAGGAGAGAGTCAACGTGATGTTCCTGTTTCCCCTGCAAAAGCACAAAAGACTATCAGCACAAATACTCAAGTTAACCAATTTAATTAATTGTTACTAGTATTGAATACATTAGGATATAGATTGTTTTCCTGGTCCAGAAACAATAAGCTTTTTAATTTTATGTAGTTACTCCCTACTTTTTTTTTTACTTAACTCCTTTGGAGCTGAGTGCATCACAGAACAAATTCTACACAGACTGAAAGCAGAAACCCAGAAGCCTGTTGCTTGTAATAGGGGTGCAGCTTCCAGTCTACAGAATACATAGGATATCTTGTATCTCAAGGTCATCTGCTAACAATCAAATTACAAAGATGCAACAGAGATGACAGAGTATCAGATACAATATAGGTACCTTAGCACACCAATAAACATGCATATAAAATGCAAAGTATGCAAGTAAATCAAGATACCCTAAATAACAGTAATAAGAACGCATTTACTTACTTGAGACCATTTCCATCATCAAAGAAAAAGTACTTTGACTTCATGTCTTTTAAGGACAGCCTTGGGTTATCTCCTCTCAACATGATCTTGTCCCAAAGGACCACCTGATTTAGAGCCTAAAAATACAATTGTAACTAAGTCAGCAAGGTACCTCACCAGATCATATTCAGACACTGGACTTTCATTGCGTTATTCATCTAAAACCCCTGAAGTACATGCTTGAATCCATAACTAATTTAACAAAACAATGCTTCACAGAGGGGGAATCTAGGACTAGTACACAGTGAAGTGTGGCACAGAACAAATGGAAACAACAAGGAACATCTTAAAACACAAGAAAGCAATTTAAAAAGAAAGTCACATGCTTTAGAACTACAAAGCATAATGGGGTTTCCTTTTGAATTGCAAAGGTAAGTCACTTTTAAAGCAATATTTAGACTTTGTTTGAAATAAAGGACTTAAAATTGAGCTATCATGACTCTGCTTAGGTATTTAACATTTTTCCAAGTTTAATGGAAATCTCTACTTGAATTGTAAGCATAACCCCCCCCCAGAATTTTATGAACAATTGAAAAAGTCCCAAATTCTTAGGTTAACGAAACTTTATACTGTTATTTTAAGTAGATGCTAAACAGTCTAGTACTTTATAGAGCAATTTAGAAAAATACTTCTCAGTATTTGTGAGAAATAGTGATTTACATGGAAAAAAATAATCTAAAATATGAAACAATGCAATAAAATCTCAGAAACCCCAAAAACTATTATAGTACAAACACAATATCCACGATCTTGTTTAATATAACTAAGGTACTTCAAAAAAAAACAAGGGAAAAAAAAAAACAGTAGGGAAACAGTTTTGTACAGCAAGTTAAGAAAACCCTCAAGGTTTCACTATATCCTTGCAATGTGACCACAGTGGCTTTAACTGGAATTCAGTGGTACCATGGCAGCATGGTGCTTCATTGAAGTAATTTTTTTAAAGGCTGTTCCATACAGCTTCTATCAGATCAGTAAAAAGCATGTTCAGCTATCCAAAGGGATGTATCAGTAGCAAGCAATCTAAAGGAGCAAGGCCAATTATTTTGAGAAGTATGACAAGGTAACATAAATTAATTATGGGGCTACAGTAACTGGTATGGGTGAACACTTCTGTGATCTATGAACGAAAGACCCACCACACCAGGTCAGACCAAAAGCCACTCTCTCTTGTTTCTAATAGCAGTCAACTGCAGGAAGTTAAAAAAAATAAAATGAAACAGAAAAGTGAAAAAACTCATTTACAGTACACTATTGCAAGTGTAAGGCACATGTTATTTTTTCTCCCATTCTACTGGGCATATATCAAGTTAGGTTTCATGAAGGTGAACTTCCTACCCTGCAGTTAAACTGTCAGGAAAATAATCATGAAGGCCAGTAAAGACAGTCCAGGCTAGTAGGAAATGCTGGTGGCCTTAACTCTTCCCAGCAGAACTACAGAATGTTTAAAAATAGCTGCAATTACTAAAATGGGTAATTGCTTCAAACTTCTTTTTAATACTTACATTGTTTTTTGTTGAATATTCTGCAGACAAATATAGAAACAATTGTTTAACATTCCAGTCAAATATACTCTGCAGATGTATGCGAGTTAAGAAAAATACCATATTGTAATTACATAACCCTGTTTTACTTTTACTAGATCTAAATAGACTATAATAATTACAGTGAGCTCTTACCTTTCAACATACCTCATCTTATTCATAAATCAGAGCACTTCCAGCAGATCGAACATATATTTTAGTCATATTAAAGTGACAGGTTTTTAGCTGGGTTTTTCTTTTTACTATTTATGAAATCTAGCAGCTATTCCTCCTCCAATGATTTAAGAATTCTGTATCTGACACTGCAAGCTAATAACCAGAATCCTCTGCTAGACAACCTATTATAAAACCTTAAACATAAAAGGCACAACAGAATTCTTCCATAAATATTCTCAAGGCAATTTTTTATGCTGTCAGAGAACCCTTGTATCCAACTGTGGATCGAAATACAATGATGTTAAACCATATATAAATACAAAATTGGTGGCGTGTAGGGAATTCAAACAGCCTTTAATACCCATGTTAGAGAAGTTAGAATATGGGAAATATTTTATATTGGAAGGGACATCAGAAATTAGCAAATTCAATTCTCTACTGACAACAAAGCAAGCTAATTAGACTCGAACAAAACTCTGCTCAGATTTTTGATCAGATTAAGTAAAGAACCGATGACTGCCATTTGAGACAGTATAATAATGCTGGGATTCTACATAGTTGTCTGTTTATTTAACAGTAACATGTGTGACTGCTAAGGAAAAGACCTCCTAACTCACAATAAAGATTAGCTGTAATCTTTTATTTCCCAGTCCTCTTTTGTATTCTATTTGCCATCATCTCAAAGAATAAATAGATTCCCCAACCAGCCTCAAAATTTGTTGTATCTTCTTCCACTCATCCCAAGAAAATCATGTTTCTAAGCTAATAATTCAAAGGGCAAGAAAGGAAAGGATTAATTATTTAGCTTCTGCCACTGCAAAAATAGGTAGAGCTATTTTACTTGAACACTTTTTGTCGTCTGGCGCAAAATGACAAAAAATTCTGAAGCTCTCCTTTGTAGGATTTCTTATCACTTACAAAGGTTAGCAATAAATTAAGTAAGCTTAAAGGAGTTTGTGAAAACTGCAACCTCCCCTTTCCTTTGCCTAGTTCCTTTTTCTAACTGCCATTTTATTTAACTTTTCCCAGGACTAGTTTTCCCAGGACCCATTGAAGCAGTCCATGTACCTGTACCTCTTTACAAATTTTGCAGGGTTTTTTTACAAAATAACTCTACCAGACAGTTGCATTTTACAACTCTAAATATTGCAAGGTTTATTTATGGCAGGTATGAGAGATTAAGTCAGAGTATTTATTTTAAAAAACCTACAATAAAATGACTGCTACTATTAGAAGCCATTAAAACATGGAATCTTTATGCCCACATATTGTAGACTAATTCTTGTATAAGAACATTTCTTTTAGAGGTCCTGTCCTGCCTTGCTCTGCTTCCCCTTCTATACTTTAGACATCTACCTTTGAATTTCAGTCTCTGACTTCAATATGTATAAGCATTTCAGAGGTAAAACTCAGACTTAGGAGCTTACATCTCCTGCTTCCAGCTGATAAAAAAAAATCCTCTTATTCTTCTGCAGACAGACCTGCAACAATCTGATTAGCCTGTTTATCCATTGTTCACATCAAGAGTTGTATTCTGTGTGGTTTACTCACACAATATAGCATTCTTCAAAACAGGGAAACCAAAACACAGAGGTAAGCAGTGTCTTGCCTAACAGTGAGAAAAAAACCAGCAGACAGGGCAAAATCCCAGGAATCTCAGCCCAGCTGCAAAACAAGGTTTAGTGTAATCACCTGAACATGCCACCTCATATTTGGTACTGACTTCTGCAGAAAAACACTTTCAAGAGCCTAAATCCAGACTAACAGGGAAGCAAATAAAATACAAAAGAAAAACTGCAGAACTGCAGCAGCAATTCAGAAAGAGGCCGAAATATAATGTGATAAATTCTCCAATAAATCATATGCTTCCCAATGAATTTCATACTATTCAATACTAAAAATTAGAGTGTTTAACAGCTAAGCAAGTAAAGGATTACAATGTCTTTTTATTTTTAAAAGAAGACAGGTACTTCTATGCCACCATTACATGGCCAGAACTTTGAAAGCCTCACAACAAAATGACTTTGAAAGGTGCAGAGTTTCTAGATCAGGTAGAACATTCAAAACAGTATGCTATATAAACCCTCCCATTAATTCACTCCTCAAATCAGCAATACAAACTCACTCAACCCTGTTAGTATTTAAATGTTAAACTGCACTCCCCATTATTAGATACAATGCACTTCACTATAGAGCCTAATTTTAAAAACAGGCATTAAAAAGAGAAAACAACTTGTCACCTACTAGAGACCAAACAGCTGTTTTAAGTTCTATTTCACTGTCATAGCTATTCAAAATACTAATTTTGGCTGCTTTAAATTTTCATTTTAAGACAAATTGCTAGTTTTCCCCAAGTCCTGAATATTTGAAGATTACAAGGCAACAAAGATAGACATCAAAGCGTTCTTATTCCAAAGAGTTTGCAAACCATTTTTTCCATTAAGGATATCTGCAGTAATGTCAAATGTGACAAATCCCAGATCACTTCTTTCTCTAGGTCCAGTGAAATCTTCTACATTTTTTCTAAAAAAAACAAAACACAAGATTATCCTTTCTTATTATTTGTCTCTTACACATTACATAAATTATAATTGTTCTGACATATTTCCCTCATCCATTTTCTGTGTTTTGTTTTAAATACTTTTGGGGAAAACATAATCAACATTACAAACTAACATCTGCCTTCCAGAAATTATGGTGCCCCAGTTTTGAATGCATTGCCACCACAGTGGTCTAAGACATACAAGGAGCCTATACACTTTTTCCTGTTAACAAAAATCTGTACCTAAACTGGACTACATTTCATTTTCGTAAAATATGTTTTAGCCATCCCCAAATATGTAAAACTGATTGGAACACCATCAGCATAGCTGTCTGCTGGCAACCATTTTCAATATTATTTCTCAACTGTCCTTAAAAAAAAAAAACCTCTCATGCTCAGTCTTGTACAAGACGCTCCAACCATTCCAATAAAACAGAATTTATGTGTATAGTTCACACGAGTTTCAGAATTATTCCTGTAATGTATTTAAGTAACAGCATAAAGAAAATGCTTATTTTCCTCTACATTATGTAAAATTGTATCATTTTGGAAGGTTTTGTTAAAAATCCACATTTGGAACAGTACCTCACCTTGCCACACTAAACCACAATAGAAAAAGCAACTGGGAAATAGCAAACACACAGCAGATGTTTCCATATGTATTCATAAAGCTTATGAATTTACCAAACTTACCATCTACAAAGAGGAATACCATAAACAATCAGCTTGGCAATCAGCTATGAACCTTAATTCCTCAGAACAAAATTTTTGTGAATTATGAACTTCATAGTTACATTTACTGCAGTTTGAAAATGAGTCAATTAAAATATCATTTCATCAAAACCAAGTTTAGTAATCTCAAAGGAAAAAAGAAGTTTACAAGTGAAGAAACCCCTTTTGGAGACAGTAGTTAAGGGGTTAAGTAGTTAAGTAAAACACCATGAAAAGTTCCTGATTTTAAGCCTTGCTATGAATTTCCATTCCTTTGCAAAAAGCAGTATTTTTTTAAGTAGTAAACCTTATCAAGCACTCGATTTGACGTCTTAACCACTGTCAGTCTGGTGGAGTAGCAGGCCTTAAGCTTGGGGCCTTAAGCTCAGAACTACTGAGAGACTCAAGAGAAGCAACTTAGCTGTAACATCTCTCAGTAATACCCGATCTGTGCATCACAAAAGGGACTGGCAACATAAATTTCATCCAAATTAGGCATTACTATGCTACCTCATATATAATGAGCTCACCATAACACTCAAAAACATGCTTTTATGCCAATTTGATGCTGTTGCAATCCTCAATCTAACATAAATACGGAGGTTCTTTTCCTATGGTATTAAACCAGCCTGAAAAGTGATGGTAGTCCCTTTATTTGCTTTCATCTCTCCTTTCAAATCCTGTTATAAGGCCATCCACTGGTGCCACTTACCTTGGGGTGGTTCCAAAGCTCCACAAAATCATCATCGAATCAGAGAATGGCCTGGGTTAGAAGGGACCTAAAGATCATCAAGTCCCAACCTCCTCAGCCTGGACAGGGACACATTTCACTAGACTAAGTTGTGCAGAGCTCCATCCAACTTGGCATTAAACACTTCAGGGATGGGCTGCTTTAGCTCACTAATCTGGGCCAAAACCAACCAAACAAAAAAATATGAGCTGAATTAAAGCACCTCAGTAAAGTGTCCTATGAGCCAGACGGCCCTGTGGAGCTTTGGTAAAGAACCATGTGGCTAAAACAGGAGCAAAGTCCTCCACTCTTTGTAGCACTCAACATCTGCTCAACTGCTTGTGAAACTACTGCCCCCAAAATCACACATTCTTAACTTGATGGACGTTTCCTGTGACAGTTTCCTTTCCGACCAAAAAACCCACCCCAAACTAACACCAAAATTGGAAAAAAAAAGGTCCCCCAGCACAAACTTGCATCAGTACATTTTGTCTGGGGGCAACACGCTTTTGATGTGGTATTATGTATCCTACACCTGATGCACTTCGCTGAGGAGAAGCCATCCCTATCACCCCGCTGTCACAGGAAAGAGAAGATGCTGGGTTATCAACGGAGAAACCTAAGGAACTACTAATTAGAAGACAAAGGTACTACAATAGAATAAATGTTCATAGGATAAACCGCATGATCACGTAGGTCCCTGCCTCCCCAGAACTGCCGGCAGCCGTCCGCTCGGCTTCGCCGTGAGCCGCCGCTCCGGTACGGAGGAGGCAGGCGGCTGGGAGCTAGCGGGGCGGGCGGGTCC